>JACXGK010001134.1:51209-77177 GCA_016801125.1 Novumbra hubbsi | reverse complement strand
TCAGACTAAAGGGAAACTCACTGTTCGGGACTGGTCTCAGACTAAAGGGAAACTCACTGTTCTGGACTGGTCTCAGACTAAAGGGAAACTCACTGTTCTGGACTGGTCTCAGACTAAAAGGGGAACTCACTGTTCTGGACTGGTCTCAGACTAAAGGGAAACTCACTGTTCGGGACTGGTCTCAGACTAAAGGGAAACTGACTGTTTCACTTTTTGACCTGCTGTCATACTTTCTGAGTCTCAGATCGCTGCCAGTGGTGAGAACATTCTCACCTTTAGTGTTGAGGCAGGTTTCAGGATCTCCCAAAAATGATGCAAAACCGCCCTCTGGTATACCTCAAACCCCGTCTGTTCCGTATTTTACACATCTGGTTAATGGTTTCTGGTCATATAAGGAGATGTACGCTGGACACGCCCACAATGTTGAGCTGAAAGCCAGTAATGGTAACAGGATGCTATGATAGACTGCACAGATTCATAAGCATTAGACTGCAGGAGGAAGTCGTGTGCGTACCAAATACACTAGATAGTTGGTTGTGTAAGTAGGTTGATAAGTTTGCTACAACATGGATTTGTCTGATAAGGTCCTAAAATATCATGCCCCACATCAAACCTAACCAGTGTCGGCTGACATTCACGAGGCCAACAATCTGTGGTCTTGAGATAGCAGGTATGGACACCCCCGCAGTTATGAGAGGGGGTCATGTGTGTCTTCCTCTGTGAATCATTTGGTGGATTCGGGTTTTGTATTTGAAATGAGTGCAAGCATTTGTGTCCGGACGGCGAATACACAACAGCGTCTGGTGAATTACGAGGAGGAACCAATCCATTACACATCTTAAATAGATCAGTGTGAGTGTGTGTCTATCCTTCACTGCAGCAGTACATGATTTAGGAGTCGGTTCTCTGCTCCTCTCTTTGACCAGCTCATTAAGTGTGGAGCAACGAAGCCATAGTCTGGAAAAGACCAGTGTCACCTTGCACCCAGATGGGCTTTATTTTTTTTTTACGCTGTAGTGCACTCTTTAAGACCACATAGGGAGCCATTTGGTACGCACACTCATATTTGGCAGAGTTTCAGAGATTGACAGTATGACATCATCAACATGCTAAAGTACTGAGAAAAGCTGCCTCTATTACTGACACTGCCCTCGCAAATAGTCCCGCCCCCTCCCAAACGGTCCGCCCACTCCCATTCAGTCTGCCACCTCTCAAACGGTCTTCCCCCCCAAGCATTCCACCCCCTCACAAACGGTCTGCCTCCTCCCAAACAGTTCACCGCCCCAATAAAAAATATTCTTAAAATTTCAACTTGAGAAACTCCACCTCTGTGAAATGATTCAGTGGCAGATAAGAATAAACTAACTCTGACAGGTAATATTAGACACAATACTGGAGTCCACAGACTTTAGATCCAAGTGGTCTGGTAGGTCAGAAATAGTCTTGGTCCCGGATCATTGCGCAGGTAATAACAGACTTTATATAACTGCACACGCCGAAATCAAGTGTTAAACAGAAACTTAGTTCCAACCTTCACTGCAGAATACGTGAAACAACCCAAGATAACAACTTAATCTTCATCCAGGTCAAATAGCCTTTTGGGTTTGTTGAGGTTACAAACAAAGATCTACAGAAGTTACATATTCGTTATTGCATTGGTGAGACGCCACGTGAGTGAAGTAATTCTGTGGCGACAGTGAATAAAGGACATCTGACAGGTCTGTGGGTGTAGACCTGGCTGTTGTTAGTGTATCAGAGCTCATTCCGTCTTTCCTGCACAGTGACGTCTGTGTAAATAAACACAGCACCACCAGAATGTTCACATTTGGGTCTATCAAAATACCTGGTTAGTGACCGAATGCTTTCTAAACCGAGAACATGTGGAGAACGGAGGACAACTTCAGAGGCAACAAAATAAAATCCATATTTTTCCAATGTTCTGGAATGAAGGGGGAGACTGGGGCTCCTTCCAAATGGCACACTAACCCCTTCAATTAGTGTGCCTCCCAATCAACTCTAGTGCACTACGCAGACGACAGCGTGCCACTTGGGGCACCGGCTAGCGTTCGCAAAGCATTTCAAGGGGCTCACGCGCGTCCTTTGAATAGACTAGAATCAACAGTCCTGTGGGAAAAACCATTGGGATGGAAGTAAGTCAACTAAACAGACGTCACTTCAGGAATCTGGTCCACAGCCGGAGAGATCAGGACATGTGGAAACAAACCCTAACGCCAGGGATCCCAGAACACAGAACCAAACTACTTCCTGGGCTTGATTAGAGGAACAAACCCATTTGTCACTAAATGTAATAAATTGTGACTGTGTTCGCGTCCCAAATCGCCCACGATTCCTTCATGGGGCGCTGGTGAAAAGCAGTACACTATAAAGCATTTGGGACCATGAAGACTGAGTTTGATTATTAGTGAACCTAATAAACTGACCTTGTAACCTGGCAACACTCCTAAACAGCAATAACATCAACATAAGCATAATCCGTTTTTTTCATGGAGACTTAGTCAGATGTTGACAGAACATTTTATTCATGGAGACAATAACGCGTTTCATTTTTTCCAACCAGTTGCATCTCTGAAACCCACAGGCTGTGAAACAAACAATAAAACGGCATAAACTGTATAAAACACACGTGGATATGAATGTTTGTGCACCATCAGCAGAACACAAGGTTCTGGAATGTTCTGATGGAAAAACAACCACAACCCACTGACATGTAGAACAATGATTCAAGACAGTATTTGCTCGGCATCTCGGATCTATAACAAATTGAGGACATTCTGAGAATAACCACATCCCAGTGCTTTGTGACAGCGTCCCAGACGAGGCTACAGACAGTTTGTGACAGCGTCCCAGACGAGGCTACAGACACAGCGGAGGAACCAGTCCTGGTAGACAAACCCCTTCTCCGGCAGAGTTTGGCTCATTTTGCCAGGCGTTTATCAAACCATGTCCTGGTCACGACCTGGTTTATTCTGGCTTCTACCAGTTGTATGATGACCCTTGCGCTGACCACGACCTGGCGTGGGGTGACCTCGACCCGACGTGGGGTGACCTCGACCCGGCGTGGGGTTACCTCGACCCGGCGTGGGGTGACCTCGACCCGGCGTGGGGTGACCTCGACCCGGCGTGGGGTGACCTCGACCCGGCGTGGGGTGACCTCGACCCGGTGTGCCCTTTGACCCACCTTCCTCAGGTTCCCAGAGGGCGTTCCTGAGGAAGCGAGAGGCCGCCGCTTTGTCCAAACGGGCTGATTTCTTCCTGTCAGTGATCTCCTTCACACGGTTCATATGTGTCCTGATCCGCTCCTACAGCCAGGGGGCGGGACGAAGAGGGACTTAAAAACAATAGAAAATCTTTCAATATAAATAATATTAAGCGACACTGATCTGGGAACTTTGTTTTGTGACCGCTGTTGTGGCATTTCGATTGTATTAACGTAGAAGCTTACAATAAAAATACCGAAATTGTCTTACAGAATGTTACAGGAAGTAGGATGCAGTTAACGAGATTATGGACGCTAACAGAAAAGTTGCCAGTAAGTGTAGTTTAATCTGGAAAGATGAAATAGCTCACCAACTCTTGCTTGATTCCATGTTCCTTGGGGTTTATTCCTTGTGTGACCAAGTACACTAAAACAACAGAAGAATGTCGTTTATTTAGCATGATGACTGCTGTTGTCCCAAGTAGTACATCTGTATGTGTTTTTTTTTTACAGAAAAGTCCAGGGGAGCTCGGTTGCTAGAACAGGGCCCCGTGAACATGAGGGTTGTGGGTCTAATTAGCACAAATGTCAATATATAATCTATGAAAATCTACTATAAGCTGCTCTGCATGAGTCTCTGCTAAACCACGTAGATGTGAAAGGTAAATGTAATGTAAGAAGAAAGCACATTACTCCAGAAAAGAGAGTTGAGTGTGTATGCAGACATCAGGTCCAGCTTGGCTTGTTCCAGGGGATCCAGCTATCAGGGAAACAAGGACAGTATGTTAGAAGGCTGTGTTCGCCAGGATCAGAGGGCTTGCATTTCCTTTCCAGTCAGGCTGCCCCAGTAAACCTCACAGCTGTCTAATGGACACACTTCCATCCATTCGATAAAAATAGTTCCTGTGCTTTATCCTCCTATTTTAAACATAATGAACGACCCCCGCCCTCCAGATCTGAACTAAACACACCAAACGAGACAATAATAAATAATACCCTTAAAGGTGTATATGAAAGACGTTAGCAACTACATTAGCTGTCCTTAATGAGTCCTCTAAAGACCACTAAAACATCCGTGATGTTGAAGGAGGCACTAGGTCTTGGTCTAAGGATGTGTATTGTTATTCTTCAGGAGGTGAGTGGACAGGGAACTGCTTTTTCATTATTTAGGATGGATTGGACACCGAAAGAAAGTCTACACAGAGCAGTTCTTGCCTGGTTTAAGACCAAATCCTACCAATTGAAAATAAAGCTGTCTCTGTGGATGGCCTGTCCTCTGGCAAATCAACCCTCAAAGACTGATGGATCAATTACCTTCTGTACCAGCTCATTTCTTGGCATGGATATAATGGTCTTCACCATGTTGCTAACCGCACCGACCGAAGACTCAAATCCTGTGAGTTGTTCCGTGATCTCAGTAGGATAGTCTTCAGCTGTGATGTCATCCGCCATGCTGTCTGGTGGCTCTAAGGGTAACAGAAATACTTTAGAAGAGTAATTCAATATAGTCAAACTGTGTGTGTAGCAAAAACCTGTTTCGTCGTGTATTTACGCAGTAGGAGAGAAGACACAACAAATTATATTAATGTTTACAGTACTCGAATTAAATCATTTGCTGTAACGGCGAACTTAACTGCAACACATCGGTCAAGTTGTTCACGTGTCTGTACATGTTTTACGCCACGGGTTTTAGCAGCACCGATTCACCAAATAAACCTCTAATTCTGTATGAATGTACTTAGTCAATTTGGGAAATTTAGATTGAGGTGGTGTACCTAGCTACCGAATGTTGCTACCGTGATGCTGGCTTATTAGCCCAGCTACCTAACCTAGCATTAAATAATTGTAACCACCTACGTGTGAGAGCAAATAGGTCCACTCTACCGGTCAATCAAAAAGTCAATTTGAGTACATTATTTGTTGTTCCAAATTGGTTTTTAGATAACTAAATATTGTAGTTATGTAAAGATAGTACAGTAGCTACCTTTCTCGCACACGTTTTAGTTCGTCCGGAAGTACACCAGTATCAACAATATCTTCTTCTAGGGTGTTTTAGCATGTTGGCAAAACAAGCATGCTTGTAGGGCCATCTGCTGTTCTGGTGTGAAAACTTGACGTAGAAAACCTCGTATACTTCTTTTTCACAAGTTAAATGAGCTCTTAAGGCTAGGCTAAAATGGTTGTTTTGTTAAACCTGCAATTTTTGGACATAAGACGGCTGCTGAGCTTGTTATACCATTATATGTCGAAACGTTTGTGATATTATACTTTTTATATTGGAAGACTATTTTTTCAGACGATATGCTCTTGAAACCCAATGAAATTATAATAACTAGGTTTTTGGTGAGTGGGTGGAAGACCATTCAAAGGATTTCATTTTTGTTTTAATTTTTTGGCCCGACCATGCAACTGATTGACACAGAAGCGGTATCTGAGGATGACGTATTGCATTAAACCAAGGGTCTCAAACCGGTTCCACGGAGGGCCGAGTGTCTGCAGGTTTTAGTTTTTTCCTGTAAATTGGTTCCAGGTTCAGACCTAAATAACCAGATGAGGGTAGACCTAAACAATCAGTGACATAATTAATCATAGATAGAGTACGGTAGAGATAGATAGAGTACGTCTACTTTGTGTGTCCTGTCACTCGTACCATTTCTACTTATTTAACTTTTAAGTACAAGGTGAGAGTGAAAACCTGCAGACACTCGGCCCTCCGTGGGACCGGTTTGAGACCCCTGCATTAAACTGTCTGCCTGTTATGCGGCGTTAAGTGTCCTGACGGTTGGAGTTGAACTACAACCTGGAGTTTCTGTAAAGATCCATGATTACACAAGTGAGTGACTAAGTGTTTTACTGTAACTGCCTATGTTATATATCCTGGGCTGTTACAATGAACAAAATGAGCACGTATTCGATTATTTCATGTTTCTAGTGCAGGTACTTTAATAACCTGACACAAACATAAGCGTTCCAGTCGAGGCACCGGTTCCCAAAGTGCACCACTAAATGTCAGAGGCACTGCCTTAGTATCAGTCTTTAGTTGTATCGGCAGATGGCAGCAATTCTCAATTTAGATCATTAAACAAGTGGATTGTGGCTTTTTCTATACATTATCATTGACTGCTGCGCGTACAATGTCATGGATACCGGATGAATTGGTGGATTTATTTCTGCGGGTTGGTGAATCGAGCGCAGGTCCTATTGGTTTTCGGTAAGGTGATAGAGTACGTCTACTTTGTGTGTTTTGTCACTCGTACCATTTCTACTTATTTAACTTTTATGTACGCTGAAAGTTTCGTTGTTGGACTGGTGTGTGTGCACCCCGACGACTTTTCACTGAACCGGGCTCTGACATAATGGATATGCCTTAGACCATTAAAAACCCATGTAATTACGTAGGTCCCCAGCTCAGTAGATTGTCTGTTAACAAATCTGTGCTACCGGGTACAGGACTTTTTGAGGCTTTTAAGAGAGCGCCTTCACAAACCAGGTCTGTAAAGGTTCCCGTCCAACAAAAACAAAGTCGATTCTCAGTGACTGTAACAGGACAGCGAAAGAATAAATACAAGAAGAGTGCCAAATAGCATTAGTAAAGCGAATTAGCCCTGCCCTAAATATATAGGAAATGTGTAGCGGTGGTTCAGTGGTAACACTGACTTAAGTGTGGGGTTGCCTATGAACCTCTGTGGATGTTGAACCTGCTGGTGTGTGGCATTTAAACAGCATGTGAAGGACCTATGAGCAGCTTTGATCATCTCACTCGTTGATGTGGGCCGGCTGGACTCACCGTACCTGCTTGGCTTTCAGGAGCACAGACCCGTTCACTGGCATTCTGGGGACATTTTGCAGAACTGAGTTGCTTGACTACACTCAAGCACAGACATAGGGTTGATCTTGGCTAACCCAGAATGAAAGCTCTGCGTAATTAGTCAGATCCTTAGTTTAGTTCTGGAACAAGAGAGAAGAGGATGCAGTCCCCTTCAGTGTGAGCCCTGCCCTGCTGGGTATCTGACCTCTATGTGTGTGTAAGACATTCTGCGCCATGCAGCATGGACTCATGACTGTGTGTGTGTGTGTACACCCACCCTGTTCCCACCCACTGACCAGTAAAATTCTGTTTGCTTTTACAAATGCTGACCTGAGTCCTGTGCCATCGTTCTCAACCCTTTGTGAGAACAAGCATTTGTGGCTAGACAGGCTGGCAGAAGTCAGACCACCGGACAGACAGAAAGACAGACAGACGGACGGTCAGCAGGCATATCAGGGCTTTCTGCCGGTGCCGGGGCAGGAAATGGGAATGTCAGTGGATTTCCTGTGAGAGGGAGTTCCACAGCCGCAGCCAAGACCCCTGCTGCCTCCCTGGCAAGAGGAGTCAAGAGTTCCCCTTAAGCCAAAAACTCCCACGCTCACGTTAGCGCATCGCGGAGGCTTCAGATCAGATGTACCTTGCTGCAGACACTGTGAGAGAGATCTACTCTGCAGACTGAGATGGGAAAGAGATGTAGGGGTTTGGACCGTTGTATTAATAACTATTTATCTTACAGGGTGGGAGTAAATTTTATTGAGTTCAGTAAACGTTAGTATACCAAAGTAAATTGACTGAATTTAATTTGAATTGGATCCCGACCCAATTACAGGAGTTTCTGTGTGGCCAGAAGAGTTAGAGCAGCTAAACTCCCCATGTTATTCAGGTCCACCAACTCGAAAGCCCAGCTCATCTTTCCCAAACCAGTCCACTGCCCCAGCCTACTGCCGCCCTCTTCACGTGTGTAAGACGAGGTGTGTGTGACTCGTAACTGTGCCTTCAGCATAGAAACAGCACAGGTTTTATAATCCCTCCAGTATGTAATCAGGCAGATAAAGTATCGGCAGGGCAGGACCTATTCAAGTGATAAACTTCCCTTTCGTCAAGAGGGTGGATGCTAACAGTTAATTCATTTCTCTTTAGATACATAGCTGGGTAATAACACTGAAATATACTTCTTCAACTACACACCAAATCATGACCTATCTGTAGAATGTGTGAAATGAATTAAAGATCTTAATGGCTTTTATTACCTGTGTCAGGAAATATTTTTCAGCATAAAGGGATGAATGTAAAATAGACATTAGCATTAAAACTCCAAAGCAATAAGACAATGCTTTTAATGGTTTCTAAAAAGGTCATTTAATCTTGATCATATTCCATAACTGGTGGCGGATGCCAACTGAACATGCTCTGCCAAATAAAATATAGGAAAGACATGCAGCAAAATATGCCTAGTCTGACTGCTTCCTTGCCAAGTCCTTGTTGAAACAGACGGACACCCAGGCAAAAGATGCTAACTGCCGTTACCGAACACTTCAGCATTCTGCCTACTGAACCAGACAGGCCACAGTGTGCCGGAGACAGAATACCAGTTGACAGAATACCAGTTGACGTACAGGACTCAGTATCACTGCTGTGTGAGTCTGTCCTTCAGACACCACAAGAGAAACTGTTTAATGAGACCAGGGAGAAACTAGGTAGAGAAAGACATCAGACAGGGACAAAGACAGAAATACACCTGAGAAATAGACGGGCTGACGGCGAACTAGCGACAACCAAAAGAAAGACTGGAGAGAGAGAGACTGGTGAGGCAGAGCTACAGAAAGACACTTGAAAGAAAGAGTGCTGGATAACAAGGAAGTGTTTCTCAATGTCTGGCTCCCACTTCTCCCCCCTTATTGGTGGCACCAAACTGCCCCAAGCTCAGCGCCTCAGATGCGGTTGAGCTTGGTCACGATGAGGACGCGGACGGTCTGGTCGAAGGCGGAGCAGACACACAAGCCCTGCTTGTCGGGACTCCAGTCCAGGCTGGCGATTGGCTGAGTGGACATTGTGACGTTCTGCAGCAGGTTGACGGAGCCGGCCACGCCCATGTCCACCTCATCCTTGTCCTTCCTACTCCTCTGGGCCGGGTATTCACTGCAGACGGGACAGTGGGCAGTGTCATTCAAAGAAAGGTTTACAATCAACACTGCGTCTGCGCAATACTGGTCAAGACACGTCCAGGGTCTCGACCTCCGACCTGACAACCCTTTACGGTGCCACTCTGACAACATGCAGTGCATCCCTTTACAGTGCCACTCTGACCTGATAACATGCAGTGCATCCCTTTACAGTGCCACTCTGACAACATGCAGTGCAACCCTTTACAGTGCCACTCTGACCTGACAACATGCAGTGCATCCCTTTACAGTGCATCTGACCTGACAACATGCAGTGCATCCCTTTACAGTGCATCTGACCTGACAACATACAGTGCATCCCTTTACAGTGCCACTCTCTGACAACATGCAGTGCATCCCTTTACAGTGCCACTCTGACCTGACAACATGCAGTGCATCCCATTACAGTGCCACTCTGACCTGACAACATGCAGTGCATCCCGTTACAGTGCTGAGTCCATCCAAAACCAGCAGGGAAAAGCACAGATTAAGTCTTCCCTATAGAAGTTTTATGTTAGACTACTATTTGACCAAGCTGGTGATGGTTATATAAAAGTGTTGTCTTACTACTTCCACAGGTGTAGATTTCCTGTTCCTCCTGCCGTCATGAAGATGTCTCTGTTCTGGGGCAGATGTCTCACCTGCCAGATTGTGGATTTATTGGCCTGGAATGTGACAGAAACAATCTTATTTGAGCCCTGAGTGAGTACAGTGCCATGGAAACGCCACTAGATCACAATGCTAGCCGTTTAACACCAGTTACACAAGCATAGAACATAGAAATAGCATCTCTAGAATGGCATCCTCAATAGGCGGTAGTTCCATTTCCACGGTTGCCAGGTGACGTGGGTGTTACAATGAGCAGTTAACTGGCTAGACAAAATGCTCCCTAGATTCAAACACACAAACAAAAGTCTAGTTGAATATTTACTCTATAGTTAGACTTTTGATCAGGGGAAGGCGCGTTAAACTAGACTCAAGCTTTTCAAAAGAGAGAAATATCAAAACGTACAGCTGACCAAGCCTTCAAAAAAACCTCCAAACACCAGGTGACTGAGGCTACTATGAAATGCCACCATAATCTATATGGTCCAAGATACTTCTTGGAGCTATGGTAGAACGTGTACAATGTAGGAAATAGTGTCTAGCTTGGGACTCAGTCTAGTGGCTTTGGCGAGTGTGTGTTTATTTTTAAGGGGGCACGACTGGACAAGCCACACTCCATCTTCATCAGACTGACGCAGTGTTTGGCAGGCAGCTTCATGACCAAGCCTGTCCACCAAACGGATCCAGCTGAGAAAACTCTCCTATCTCTCTGTCTGCCCCAAACCACAACAAACGTATCATCACCGTAGGTTGGAAAATGACTTTTGACACTTTTCCCCGCCCTTCCATTTGGCTAATTACCTTTTCGGAAACTGATGCAAATCCCTTGGCGGGATGCTGGGTCCTCATATCAAAGACGTGGAACTTCCCCTCCAGCGACGTGGCCACCAGTTTGTTCATGTTGATGTCCTTCCTATCAAACTCCACACAGCACACCTGTGGGACAACAGGGGGAGAACAGTATATTCACCTCCTGGAGGGACAACAGGGGGAGAACAGTATATTCACCTCCTGGAGGGACAACAGGGGGAGAACAGTATATTCACCTCCTGGAGGGGTAGTATGAAAACATGCTCCCAACAATTAAATGGGTTATCTCCATAGCCTTGATTCCCTAGACACAGATGACACCTAATTCTTAACTAAAATGACAATTTAAATGTTTTTGTTTTTTGCATAGACCCGGCTGAACGCAGAACCAGGAAGAACTGGCCTCCGATACGAACAGTTCACCGTACCCCGTTCTTAATGTTGGTTTCCCACCGGAGACACATGTTTCTCAGGTCAAAGAGCTTAATGTCTCCATTGTCATATCCAGCACAAACACAGCGATCCTGGTCGTTGAAGGCGTGGCCTTGGGAAGAAATTGACAAATTGGTTAAATGCCCCCAATTAATGGAATCCATCTATGATTTTGCAAAGTAAGGAAAGAATGTATGTATTGATTCTGCGGCATAATTCATATTTGAGAGTGACACGGCGCAAACCAAATCTCACCGGCCCGCTGGGCTAGTCATTTCCCCTCCTACGTACCAAATCTCACCGGCCCGCTGGGCTAGTCATTTCCCCTCCTACGTACCAAATCTCACCGGCCCGCTGGGCTAGTAATTTCCCCTCCTAGATACCAAATCTCACCGGCCCGCTGGGCTAGTCATTTCCCCTCCTACGTACCAAATCTCACCGGCCCGCTGGGCTAGTCATTTCCCCTCCTAGGTACCAAATGTCACCGGCCCGCTGGGCTAGTCATTTCCCCTCCTACGTACCAAAAGCTACGGTCCAGCAGTCTCTCTTGGCTTCCCCCTGGACTGGCTCCATGTTGGCCACCGGGGAGTCCTTCTGCCTGGGATCCCACACCTTGACCGAACCTGGTGGGCCACACAGGGCAGGTGTACCGTGAGACACGGCAGGTTCATGCTGGTCTCTGCCGTACTCGTTACCATCTAAAATGCCTCTGCAGTGTGTCCCTCTCGATGGGAGCGCCTATTGATGCTGTATGTAAACGTACAGTAACCTACAAGTTTATAGCAGAGGGCTTCATCAATCAAATACATCAACTGGCCCTTTTGTTTACCATCTCGACTACCAGTCACGATCTCAGGGGCCCCGTCGCCGATCCCAAGGCCCCCCACACCGTCCACGCTGTTCACAATCTCTTTGTGAGCCTTCACGGAGTAGACCGGAATCTCAGGGACCTCCAGGTTCCTAAAGAGACGGAACTTCACAGCATCAGATAACTGGACTGACACACAACCTGATCCCAGATTTGCTTTTGCTAAATATAACTCAACGCCTATATTGTTATATATAGCCACCCACACCTACATTGTTATTTATATATATAGGGGTTGGTGGCTATATATAACAATGTAGGTGGCTATATATAACACCTACATTGTTATATATAGCCACCCACATCTATATTGTTATATATAGCCACCCACACCTATATTTTTGTAAACTGCAACCAACACCTATGCACTCTACCATATTGTTATGAATTAAGTGCACGAAAAGATTGTGCCATGTGTGTTTTGGCATATTGCAGCTATTTATATATTCTTATATTATGCATTAGTTGAATATGATGTGCAAGGTTACCAATACCTTTGGCCACAACTGTATAACACTATGCTGGTAGTTGGGTTAATATACCTGACAAAACATGTGAAATGTCGAGTTTGGATTAAAAGAAAAAACAGTCTACCATATATTGAGGTTTCCATCAAAGTCCCCAGTGGCTAAATGTCTTTGTTGTAGAGAGCTAGCCCCAAACGTTCCACACTTGATAGGCTTTGCTTTCTCAATCTGTGAATGATAGTGGGACAAGTTTAAAATCAGAATGTGCCTAAATTACTGGACCATTTACATCAACTGCGTCGAAATGGCATTTTGCCTTGTCTTTAAACAAGAGGTCCTAAAAGCCTTGCACAATGGCCATCGGTCAAACGACAGCAATTCAAGGTTACTATTCAGGTACTGTACAGTTTTTAGGTCTCTAAACTATTTGCTGCACTAGTACCAATACCACTATAACGGGAAGGAGGGCCCTTGTGTTACATGTTGCTATGGTAACACGGGTACCTGATATTTCGAGAACACGAGACTATTGCAGTTAGCCACCTAGCTAAACGTGTGCCCTGGCTAGCTATACAAGAGGGGTGCCAAATTGCCTGCAGTACCTCTTTTACGAGGTTAACTTCTCCGTGTTGCACTTCGTATATCTGCATCACTCCGGTGCCCCTTGCATAGTTTCCCAGACAAATAAACTTGGCACTGCAAGGAATCCATTTGCTGTCAAAGACTGTGTAGTTCAGACTTTTCTGAACGTGAGCTATAATTTGTGGCTTCTCAAATGGCGTCGACATTTCTTCTGTGTTATACAAAAAACAACGATATCAATACTATTAGAGCGCTCCTAAATGACGAACGATTTCCACAACTTCTGACATTAACACGCCATTTCATTCCGCTTGGTTCCAGAAGGTACCAACACAATTTCGCAGCCAAAACAAACCATTTCGAAAGGCTCCTCCTCCTATCGCAGAAGAGCTACCTGTATATTCGCCAGATGGAAAGTATAACAAATATATATATAGATATTGTATGATTATTCTACAATTACGTAGTTTATTTTTTTATTTGAAATAGTATTGTTTACTTACATATGTGTATCAAATACTATATCATCATTGTTGTTTCGAAACTTACAATGGATTCAGGCGCATGTTAAAATACTCTCGGGTCCTTTCTTAAGTACGGGAAGAACCTCGTGTACGACTTCATGTACTTTCCGCTAGACCATTTACTGTATTTGCTATTAAACAACTGAATTTGATATGGACACCGAACAAAATACAACTGAGGTTGCATCGGCTACAATGGCCAGTGAAGACTCAACAGAAACATTTGTGATGGTGAAATCAAGGAAGGCGTCAAAGCGAAAACGCGAGCAGAATGGAGTCGATATGGAATCTGAGTCCTCTGTAGCATGCAAGCGCCCTCAGTTTCCACCAATTTCAGGCGACAAACTTAAGGTAAAGCAAATCCCGAATTGTATTTATATATATATAATACGAGAACTTGACTTTTACTGGTTACTTTACCTAATATTATATTAACTTACCTGCTAGTTGACATTTTGCCATTCACTTATAACGTTTAATACTCATATTGTTATACTCGCAAGGGGTGTGGGCTACTCAACAATGTCATATGTCACTTAAAGATGTGTAAATAATGACGACGCGATTCGGTTTTCAGGGAGGCTCTGATGAGATGCGTAAAGTGGCTGTCCCAGCCCACAGGTATACTCCACTCAAGGAGAACTGGCTCAAAATCTTCACACCCATTGTAGAGAACCTACAGCTCCAAGTCAGGTTTAACCTCAAAACCAGAAATGTTGAAATTAAAGTAAGTACAAGGAGACGACCTGATTATGAAGTCTGGGGGGGGATGAAATGTTATGTAATCACATTACCATGCCTTGTTTGTGTGTCTTGGTTATTTCAACATGGTGTAGTGGTCTGTAACGGCGTAGTTGGGTGCTTTGCTACTATTTAAGCCTGATTGAGGTCTTTATTTTCAGACTTGTAAAGACACCCAGGACATTGGCTCCCTCACCAGAGCAGCAGACTTTGTTCGAGCTTTTGTTCTCGGATTCCAGGTTGAGGTAAGAAACATTTCCCAGTGGGGGAAGTTTTGTTTGGCTGTTGCTGAGAGAAGGATCTTGCAGCACACTCCCATTTCAGGCTCTTGTTTCCTCGGGGTGCGGGTCGGGTACCGGGGGTGCGGGTCGGGTACTCTGACTCACTGAGGGTTATATGAGGAACTTGCCATGTACAGCTGTTAACGGCTGGTTCTGTCTGTCCCCGCAGGATGCCCTCGCTCTCATCCGATTGGATGAGCTCTTCTTAGAAACTTTCGATGTCACCGATGGTAACTATGCTGTTCTTTACCACTATACACTGTTAAGGGTCAATCGGCAGTTGAAACAATAAAACCTACCTTCCACTTTCACTAAAAAGCATAAAGGAGATGGGGCTGGAGACGTGTAGCCACCCATGTGGACATGGCTACTGCTCATGGTGCAGTTTAATGTTTCAAGAATAAATGTATAATAGAATAAATGTATAATAGAATAAATGTATATGTATAATATATACCTTTAAGGAATTAATTGTGAAAAATAAGTGAAGCAGTTGTGAGGGGTGGACAACATTTACAGACAAAACGCAAACTGCACAAAGTTTACATGATGTGGTATGCGTTCTGTGTTTTGCAGATCGTCGTGGTACATGACATCATATCGCACTAGTTTGACACCATGTCACTCTTTACTCCTCCAATTACATTATTACAAGGTTGTGATATATTGCCAATATACCACAGCTAAGCGCTGTGTCCAGACTGCAATGCACTGTGCCTAAGAACAACCCTTAGCTGTGGTATAACGGCCATTTAACACAGCCCCTTCTGCCTTGTTGCTTATATATGCCATGGCTTTTAGCATTCATGATTCAAAGTGGACAGTTTATTAATACAATTGTGTGAGAATGATATTGCATTGGACATGACAGCTTTCTTCAGTACCAACTGCACTCAGGATCACATTTCACCAAGTGACATTTGTCATTGGGTATTCGCTTTGTCTATTAGTCTGGTTGGCAGTGAGGTTGGCGGTGTGTGCTAATTGGTTTTGTTTGGTTGCCAGTCAAACCCCTGAAAGGAGACCATCTCTCCAGGGCCATTGGACGGATAGCTGGGAAGGGCGGCAAAACTAAATTCACCATAGAAAATGTGACCAAGACCCGGATTGTTCTGGCGGACTCGTGAGTAGAGCCACAACACTGGGTTGGGAAGAAACGCCATTACTAGTGTTTGCGGTTTATTTATCTATTTCTGTGCATTCCTAATATATTTTTCAGAAAAGTACACATATTAGGATCTTTCCAGAACATTAAGATGGCACGGACTGCGATATGCAACCTGATCTTAGGTGAGGATAACTGAGATTCGGCCACCTTTTCAATCGGTCGTAGTCATGAATCATTGCTCGTGGGGTTCCACGTGCATTCAATGGAAAGTGTTTCAGGAAAGGTCACTGACGTTTTTCTTTCCCCTTTGCAGGAAGTCCACCTTCTAAGGTGTACGGTAACATTCGTGTCGTAGCCAGCAGGACAGCAGAGAGGTTCTAGAGTCAAAGACGGGGTAGGCCTATCCTATGGTGGAACATTAAGTGTTTCTAAAGAGTCTCAACAGCACCTGTTTCAGGATTACTCTGTCCTTTAAGAAACATCATGGGTTGGTAAACCTGGTCCAGATCACTTCTGCTATATGAGACACTCTTTGAATAATAGCCCTCGTCTGACCTCCACCAGGACATTTTGTATTTAAGCTGGGTGTAATATTGACCAGATCTGGGAGTTCTTGGGTGTTTCAACAGACCTGTCTAGTCCCACGGGGATGTAAGTGAATTATTGGCCCCTTTCGGTTTTGGTCTTCATGTTGTTTGACCGACATAAAATCTTAACCTAATTATTTCCTGATGCAAACGAATAATACAAACACATTTAATGCAATACTGTCAGATCTAATGTAAATAAATATGTATAAGCATAATTGTGAATGTTTTCTGATGAATTAGAAACTGTAAAGCTTCTTCCGTATTATAGTAGAATACACAGCAATCATCATGGAATCAAATTATTGCTTAGACAATATTTACAATGTTTCAAAGTTTATTTTTATTTTCATACAGTATCAAGTTTCCAACAGTCACACAGCATAAGATGCAGCATGCAGAGAAAGGAGAAAATAAATATGTCCAACTAGCGTTAGTTTTCATACAAACTGAAAAGAACCCAGTACCCTTTAAAGGAAAGTGAAAACATAGCACTTACAGAACTAAAGCGCAGTCTGAGCTATGCACAGAACACAAAGCTGGAACTGCATTTAACAAATACTTATATACAAAAGCAAACATTATTTCCCCTTGAAAGCAGAGTGTGTTGTGGGGCAGTTCACAGGGTCAGATATGCACCTTTTTACTGAAATAGAAGCGTCATCTCACTGCTCCGGATGGAAAAAAAACTAAAAATGAACATGTAGTTTAGTTAATTTGGATTACTGCTCATAATTTGTACATTTACCCACGTTTGGCAACATCCATGTTGTATACCAGTAGATTGTGATTAAATATAACTACTAACACCACCATTCATGTGTAAACAAGAGGATTATAAAATAACAAAACCTACATGCACAACCAAACACGTCATGCAAGCACGGTGTCGGCCCAAGCAGAGCCACTTGTAGGGTGCTCGGTGAAGGGACACTGGTTCAATCCCAAATGCACACTATTGCCCATGTAGTCCAGTTCTTTTGACCGCAAAACCTTTTGACCATGGTTAAAAGTAGTGCACTAGATAGGTAATGGAGGCCCATTTGTGCGCATGATCTTTCAACTGGATGTCTTGTTAAAAACACTGGAGTCCACACCGGCCATCAGGTCATTGGAATCCGAACCAATGCCATTCTCTCTGTGAAAACGGTGGCTTGGTAAAGGTTGTGTGTATCTCCCTATGAACGCCACTGTGAGAGAGAGGCCCAATCAGGCAATAGTGATGTAGCGACAGGAAAACAAGGAGAAGCCAACTTTTGAAATGTACACACTTGAAACCGTGAAACACAGCATCCCATTGGACGGTGATCATGCTGACATTTAACAAGTCAAAGTAACATTGACCCAATGTATAGTGTGTATATATGTTATAAGTATATGTTTTATATTGGTTAAAAAAAAAACTAGGAATAAGCAGCCTGCAGTCGAGTGTCAATAAGCACCCATACCGTTGATTCTCTCGTTACCTCGCCGACATTCATGATCTTTGTCGAGATACATTGGAAAATGTCTTGTTTTATCCAAGATTTTACAGCACGTGATGCGCTTTCAAATCCCTTCATTTGTCCAATTTGTACGCAAGGTGCAACAGAGATGAATTGTCTCCAAAACCCTCTGAAAGACACGCGTTCCAGCGGATGGCTGACTTGACATGGTGGAACAAACTGCGGGGCGGTGAATGCCTTGCTCAAGTTCACCACATTTGATAATGGCAAGGAGGTTTTGACACCAGCTTCTCTCTGGTTTCAAAATTTCCACTGGATTTCTCTTCCTTCTCTGACCCAGCTTGCTCACTTAACTGCTACGATATCAGCCACCATTTGCATGTGGATCAACGGAAACTGTGCCAACAAATGTGCAATGGAAGTAAATGAAACAAAAGTATGCAAAGACATCAATTTCAAAGCATTTCTTATTGTTTTGTTCTGTCAGGAAATCTGACAAGAAACAATTATCTGACAATATAAACATACCAATCAAACTATTTCCCAGAAGTGTGCTGTAGTTCAAAGATCGACGTTGATCTGATCAAATCCAACCTGCTCGAGTGAAATAGAGCAGAAGAAACTGCTGTTTGTTTTTCAAAATCGAATCATGCAGCAAGCATTTGACGAATCCCAAACCAGTCATCCAAAACGGCCAGTGACTGTGGATGGATAACGACACCAATATGAACTGACTTCTGGATGTTGCCTGGTTGGAAACTACTCTTTGGACTTAATCTGAGATCAAGTATATTATTTCCTCTAAAAACTCAACTCACCACACATTTCCTCATTAGAGTCATAATCATTGTGTTTGTGTATTTCTTTAAAGAGACCAGACCTAAAATAAATATATATTTTTAAAAACTTGAAAAAAAAGCGACCAAAATATAAAACGTGGGTGTTCCACAACCCCCCCCCCCCCCCCCCCCCCCCCCCCCTCAGACGACCTGGGATGCTCTTGGAAATCAGAACTGTCCTCCTCCAGATTACCGAGGGAATCGGAGTTCAATAACACTTAAAAGTTGGCTTCATGAGGCTCGTGGTTTTATTTAGAAAAAAGTGGCTTCACACAGAGAGAGAGAGAATACTTCCATTGAGACACACAGAAAGTGTTTGCCAGACGTCTTGAGCAGATCTTCAGAGACTGACATAGAAGAAAGCGAGAGGGGGAGAGGAGCGAGGACATGGGCTCACACGTCCACCACCATCTTCTTGTGTATGTCAAGGCCACCGACCACCTTGGGGAACAGCAGGGGAACAGCCATCATTACAGTAGCTACTGCATTCAGCCTCTACACAGCTCACGCCATTCATAATAATGGTGCCTTAAAATGGAATTACACTGCATTTTCATTTTCCATGTGAATATTTTTTGGTTTGATTACAACTGCAACAGCAATGTACTAATCTGAACACCCCAGAGTTACAGCTTGTTGAAAACACCTTGGTGATTGCACTATGCTGAGAGCGGTGTTAGTGAGTGAGGTGTGTACACCACTACTAGGTGGTTACTATGTCACTCTGGATAAGACGAGAGGTTCCGCTAAATCGTTGGAATGGTAGTATGGTTAAAAATTATTCACACCAAGCAAATAATCTATAACTTCTAATCGAATAGTTTGAAAACAATTCAATATACTGGAAGTTGGGTGTTGTATTTTACAGAAAAATAGAGGTGTTAGGGGATTGAGTACTGGCTTCGGATGGGATGATTTTTAAATGTAACCTTCGCAAAGCCAGGCTCTAGAGAAATACGTCCCAGGTATGGCTCAGTATGCAGAGTTAATCACGTTTCAAACGTTTCACACTCTGCCACTGCCTCAGACTTACAACCCCTCAGGCCCAAACCCACTTTCCCAGAATGCCTCTGCCTCAGACTTACAACCCCTCAGGCCCAAACACACTTTCCCAGAATGCCACAGCCTCAGACTTACTGCGCAGAACTCTTCGAAGGATATCCTGCCATCTCCATCCTTGTCTGCGTTGATGATGGTCTTGTCGACAATCTGCTGAAGCTGCGTATCTTTCAGGTTGTTTCCTACCATCATCTTCAGCACCTGGAAGAGCTCCCCATTGGAGATATAACCGTCCTTGTCCATGTCGTAGATCCGGAAGGCAACTGGACAGGAAGGAGAGTGATAGAGGAAGTGAGAGTGATAGAGGACGGAGAGTGATAGAGGACGGAGTGTGATAGAGGACGGAGAGTGATAGAGAAAGTGAGACCTCTGGTTCTGGGGTTTGGCATTCTGTCTCCACGACAACAGGTTAACGAGGGGATGCAACCTCTGGTTATGTCTTCATAGGTCAGACTGACTACAGTAGTGTGTTAAAGGGGAAGACTAAACACAGACCTCTGGTTATGTCTTCATATGTCAGACTGACTACAGTAGTGTGATAAAGAGGAAGACTAAACACAGACCTCTGGTTATGTCTTCTTAGGTCAGACTGACTACAGTAGTGTGTTAAAGAGGAAGACTAAACACAGACCTCTGGTTATGTCTTCATAGGTCAGACTGACTACAGTAGTGTGTTAAAGGGGAAGACTAAACACAGACCTCTGGTTATGTCTTCATAGGTCAGACTGACTACAGTAGTGTGATAAAAAGGAAGACTAAACACAGACCTCTGGTTATGTCTTCATAGGTCAGACTGACTACAGTAGTGTGTTAAAGAGGAAGACTAAACACAGACCTCTGGTTATGTCTTCATAGGTCAGACTGACTACAGTAGTGTGTTAAAGAGGAAGACTAAACACAGACCTCTGGTTATGTCTTCATAGGTCAGACTGACTACAGTAGTGTGTTAAAAAGGAAGACTAAACACAGACCTCTGGTTATGTTTCATAGGTCAGACTGAAGTTTTTTCAACTTACATCGAAGTTTTGACTCCTTGTCCCCCTTGACGCTGAACTGAGAGACTCCCTCGATGAACTCTGATGGGCGAAGACGCGGGTTGGACTTGTGTTAATTGATCCTTTCATCACGTGTTGCAGGAATAACACACTTGAGGAGTATAAAATAAGTGCTCTCGCACAGTTGACCATTTCCCACATTAAAATGTCAGACTTGAGGCCTGGGCTTATCAACCGGCCTAAGAAGCGGCTGTTGGGGCACATGTACTTCTGCAGCATAGGTTCAAATCTGTCCCCCCAGAAAACAAAACTCCATCTTTCAACATCGTCTATATAAAAAATTTAAATTACCTGAAAATGTATCTTATAAATGCAAATAACATCAGATCTCATTGCCCTAACAAAACATATGTCGGTCCCTGAATAACATTTTTATTCATTTGAATCCACCAATGAGTTATCTTTAAGCATTTCACCACGGGAAAACTAGGATCCTGTAGCGATCTCCGTCAGAAACGGCCCACCTAGTGATGACCGTGACACAGAAACTGACCGACAGTTGACTACAAACTACTCTAGGCTATGGTCCCAAATCCAAATCATGTGTTCATTATGCCATGTGGTTAATGTTCCGTCAAGTTTCTAATGGGTCTACCGAAGCACGACTTAATGAGTAAACCAGCTAACATCAAACAAACAACCACAAATAGATATAAATGTTGATATTCTGGTCTAGACAAAGACAATAAATTCAAGTGTATCTAACAAAAAAGTTAACTAACTTTATTTTGGGGATATACAGAATTTCATGTGCCTATATCTAAATCTATATCTAAAGACCAGTATCACTAAACGAAAAAAAAAAAAAAAAAAAAAAAAGGGGACACATTTGGGTGTTTTGACTTTGTTTCGTTTTTTGTGTCTCCAAACAAAACTAAATCACACACAGCATTTCTAGTCACTTCTAAAACAAGTAAAATTAAGATTTGGTAAAAGAAGGAAAATGTTAATAACCGTCTCACCCTTGAAATCCACCTCTCCGTTTCCGTCCGTGTCAAAGATGTCAATGACCCTCTGGACCAGCGGGTTCTGCTGGAGCTCCGGCAGAGACATGAACTCCTCCACGCTGAGGGAGCCGGAGTTATCCAGGTCCAGCTTCTTAAACCTCTTCCCCAGCCGCTTAATCTCATCAGCATCGACTGCAGGGGGCGGACAGAACGGGACGTTTAACAGGCAGAACGAACACAGGTCTAATATCGGCAGACATATTGCTCAGTTAGACGTTCCTCAGTGAACAGAGCCGCTTCCGTAGATGAACTGGAACACGGAAATGGCAAAACACGCAGTCGTGGTTGAACGACGTAGGTGGTGCATCCACACACTGCAGTATGTTGGCGAGGACTCCACCTACACCTGATGCAGCAACCACTGAACCGACAGAGAAAACCCAGATCTTCAGCTACAGACCACAGCCAAATATCTCCCCGCTCAGCCAACTCACATCTGTCGTGGGCCATGCCGAGGATGGTAGTCGGAGCAGCCCTTCCTGTCTCTGTACCGGAGGAGACTTGTCACCCTGTGCGTTCTGGCCCTTAACTACAGCCTTGATCCCACCTAACCCAATAGCATCCCAGCAGCACGGGGTAAGCCCAGTTAGTGATTAGTTAGCGTTGCTGGTGTATCCATGATGACCTAGAGCAACCTCCATATTTACCTCCCCATTAATGTTTAGACGAACCCAACAGAGGGAAACCACACAGAGGGACACATATAGAGGCAGGAGGGCCAATAACAGAACCAGGGAGGAGAGGAACATGGAAATGAAGGACTGAGAAGAGAGTTTAAGGTAGCGAGAACATGAGGCAATTAGCTGTGTCAGATGATGATTTAGAGGGAGTGATATAGATAGGAAGTGATATAGAGGGAGTGATAGACAGGGAGTGATATAGATAGGAAGTGATATAGAGGGAGTGATAGATAGGGAGTGATAGACAGGGAGTGGTAGACAGGGAGTGATATAGAGGGAGTGATAGACAGGAATGATATAGAGGGAGTAAGAGGGGGAGTGATAAAGAGGGAGTGAAAGACTAGAAATGATATAAAGGGAGTGATATAGAGTGGGGTGAAATAGAGGGAGTGTGTTCATGTCACTCCCTGTCTTAAACTCTCTTCTCAGTACTTCCTTCTAAATGTAATGTGTGTTTGAGCCAGGCTAACTACACTACACTCACATAACAGTGTTTTAGACCATTGTATCAACATAGAATATGCTGTCATGTCATAGTGAAAGAAAGCCTGGGACAGTTGAGGAATGGGTGATTCCCCAGCCTGCATCAGTGACTCCATCCGATGGGTTGTGCCCCTTCAAGCCAATCTAAAGTTAAAATATTATGATAATGTCATGTTGCTAATCCACACACCACATATTATGATCATGTACTGTAGCTACTTCACAGACGAGATATTATGATAATATCATATAGCTACTCCACACAGCAAATATTATAATAATGTCATATAGCTACTCCGCACAGCAAATATTATGATAATGTCATATAGCCACTCCACACAGCAGACTTTATGATAATGTCTATGGCTCCATTTGTTCATCAAAACTGTATGCACCCTTAATCGTGTTACTAGGCAACAGGAACCTGCTGCTAGACCACACACATCTGCCTGCACAGAGGAACAGCCGTACACACACACACACACACACACACACACACACACACACACACACACATCTGCCTGCCCAGACAAAGACCTGAGCGCACAGAGGAACAGCCACACACACACACACACACACACACAATGATCCATATGTACCTGCACCAGTGAACACCTTTTCGCATTCATTCCTTAGAGTCGGAAAACTAACCGGCACAATGAGCAATCAAATTAACATTGTTGCATTACATGAATCTGACATTGGGATGGATTGCATAATAGCCTTTTAGACGAGACCGGTGTGTGTGTGACTGCCTTGTAACTATTCTGCCAGGCTAACACATGACACCAACTCAATTAGCATAATGGCTTTTTATTGAGCCAATGCTACGTGTGTCTGTGTGTGTGTGTGTGTGTGTGTTAGGCTTTTTTCAGGATGGATCGCCTAGCAGACCGAACTGAGAGGGCATGGCCTAGTGTCTACACACCTGGTGTTTAGCAGTTATTTATTCACTGAAAATACATTTAAAAAAATGTAATCATGTAAGGATTTACTCTACAATTGTATTACTGTCTGGTGATAGCAGCATCCCCAAGCAGACTGGAGGGTACTTTGATTTGTAGATGCTCAACTTGTTTAAGACAATATTTAGAATATGAAACTGAACCACGGGACAATCTAGTGAGGCAGAGATCTCTCCCCAATATCTCTTTTAACCTTACTGTAATATCAACCCCTCTGCCTGTATCCCCTTTATGTCCCTTTACATTACTGTAATATTAACCCCTCTGCCTCTATCCCCTGTATGTCCCTTTACATTACTGTAATATTAACCCCTATGCCTCTATCCCCTTTATGTCCCTTTACATTACTGTAATATTAACCCCTCTGCCTCTATCTCCTTTATGTCCCTTTACATTACTGTAATATTAACCCCTCTGCCTCTATCCCCTATACCTCCATTTACATTACTGTAATATTAACCCCTCTGCCTCTGAAACTGGCTGTATGGCCGTTCCTGCACTGACACTGGCTGTATGGCTGTTCCTGACTGATAGATGGAGACAGGGTTCAGTATATATAGCAGTGTTGTCATGAGAAAACCCCTTCCTCCCCTGACGAACCCTCCTCTCAACAACCGTTGCTTTGGCTCTGGGAATCCCCTAGCAACAAGGAATTCCAACATGCAGACCAGGGTTATTTTGGGAGGCCACAACGTTTCAGAGAGTGACTGCATACGTGCATAACTGTCAATGTGTCTCATTACATACACTCTACTAACCCCAACCCTACTGTAAAGTAGGTCACTGGTCCGAACTAGACCCAACCTTCAGCAGTGACCCATATGTGTGTTGGTTTTGTAAGGTATGATGTGTTGCAGCAGGGTGTTAGAAGACCTACTAAAGACGGTCTTCCTCTGTTACATAGTAATTCCAGGGAGCCTCAACCACTAGAGGGGGGTGTTACAAGACCTACTAAAGACGGTCTTCCTCTGTTACATAAAAACTCCAGGGAGATTCAACCACTAATGAACCACCAATGCTGTTGGCATGGGGCAGGAACCAAACAGAGTACCAGCACCTCAGACCTTCTCCTGCCAGATCTCCTGTACCTCCTACAGAATATAGGCTTCATAGTATCGGGGAGCTCCTGCAGCTAAAACACCAACAACAGCACCAACAAACTCTGTGGAACCTGCAGCCCTGGTTCCCCTGGCAACTGTCAGACTCCCTTACCGAGAAGGCAGCGCGTTTAGCTCAGTGTGTTGGCCATTACCTCATGATGGGGATTGGATAGGGACACGGGTCTCTGTGGGGTTTTAGAGAGGAGTGAACGGGGGTGGAGGCGGAATGGCTGTGTGGGAATTGAAGGAGGGATATGTGTGTGTGTTCGTGTGTGTTAAATCACAAATGATTTAACACACAAGCAAATATACATCCGAATGGTGAAACAAAATGAAATTAACTTTGGAATGACCACTAACTAGTCAAATTCCAGACCTAAACCCCATCATGGCGGGACCTGAAACATCAGTTCATGCCGGAAAACCACAAAAGTCACTGAGTAAATGCTATCCTTCTGGGAGGAGGAACGCAGTTCTTCCTGACGCTGTGACAGGCTGATCAATAACTAGAGGAAGCGTTTGGTTTCAGCCGTTACAGCATAACCCATGAGTCTGAGGGACAGATTGAAAAACATTCAGTGTTAAAAATATGTATACAAATATATACTTATATGTATACATACAAATACATTACAATAATGTATATACCTTTGTTCAAGTCTGATTTATAAACTTGACATGAAATTACTCCTAAATTGTAAATAGGTTTATTTGATCTATAATAATGTATTTGTTCATAAGAATTTAACGCTTGCTTAATACATTTAATTGGAACATGAATCGGATTTCAAATACAGCATAAAGACCTGTGTTCCTCCACCTCCCAACCCAAATACCTGTGTTCCTCCACCTCCAAACCTAAATACCTGTGTTCCTCCACCTCCCAACCCAAATACCTGTGTTCCTCCACCTCCCAACCCAAATACCTGTGTTCCTCCACCTCCCAACCCAAATACCTGTGTTCCTCCACCTCCAAACCTAAATTCCTGTGTTCCTCCACCTCCCAACCCAAATTCCTGTGTTCCTCCACCTCCAAACCTAAATACCTGTGTTCCTCCACCTCCCAACCCAAATACCTGTGTTCCTCCACCTCCAAACCTAAATACCTGTGTTCCTCCACCTCCAAACCTAAATACCTGTGT
>JACXGK010001134.1:14971-51109 GCA_016801125.1 Novumbra hubbsi | reverse complement strand
CTGTGTTCCTCCACCTCCAAACCCAAATTCCTATGTTCCTCCACCACTAAACCTAAAGTCCTGAGTTTTCTGTTTTGGTTTGATTGCTTTGAGCGAGTTACATTTTGGAATAATGTTGGATGCTCTGTTGAAATATTTGAGCAAGCCCAGACAAGAAGAAGTAGGAGTTGGTTGAGGGGAAAGGTTAGTGAGAGGAATTTTATTTTCTGCTGTTCATCCCTGAGTCAGCAGGTTGACTAACCAGTCCAGTATGGAAATCAAAGCTACTTACAATGCGAGCACATTTCCAGGGGGTAACTTGCTTCATTTCCCTGCAGAGGAGAAAAAGACAACAGGTGAGAAACACTAGCGCCGGAGGGGAACGCGGAGAAACAGAAAGGGAATGGTGAAATACTGGTCAAACATGGGACATCTTTGGAATGGACATCTCATTATGTACTTCAGGTCTTTCAGACCTATTAGATCTATTTAGATCTAAGACCCCTTAGATCTATTTAACTCCTGGGAAAAAACACTGCATATCTGTTAATCTATTTAACTCCTGGGAAAAACACTGCATTTCTCTTAATCTATTTAACTCCTGGGAAAAACACTGCGTATCTGTTAATCTATTTAACTCCTGGGTAAAACACTGCATATCTGTTCATCTATTTAACTCCTGGGTAAAACACAGCATACTGTTACGTGGGTGGGAGGCGGTGGGGAGTTCCCTGTGCGTGTGTGTTTCTTTGTACATACATGTGCAGTGTACTCTGTGTCTATTTGTGTGTGTCAGTATGGGTGTACATGTTGTATGCAGTGTGTGTGTATGTATATGTGTTGTGTACAATGTGTTGTGTGTCTAACTGAGTGGGAGAGGTCCAAACCTGCTCGCTTGAAAGGATCCAACTAGGATATTTCCCTGTTACATGAAGGAATAAAAGGAATGGAGAAACATCTCCTGACAGCCACAAACACACAACCAACACAGACCCAGAGAGTGTTCTATCTGAGAAACAGTGTTAATGCCTAATGAGGTATTTTAAGAGCAGAAGGGTTACATGGAATTAGGCTACCAGAATGTGACTTTCCTTGATCTCAGCTCAACACACACACACTTAGCAGGAACTCTTACCACAACGTTGCATATAGACTGAGCCATATAGACAATATTAAATTACATCTGACCTCAAAGCATTGAATTTGGACGATTTAGTTCTGGCATACATATAAGATGTATATAAGGATATGAAACACTGGTTTAGTTTCAGGTTCTGGGCATTAAGGTAACGAATCAGTTGGTCCTGCACTCTGAAAGTACAAAGTTAGTGGATGATCCTCCAGGCGTTCTTCACACTCTGAAGGAATTCTGAAGTATTTCAAATACAATTCACTTAAATAACTATTTGAAAAAGCGTGTATGGTTTATGGTTGATTCTTTAGAAACAGTAGATCCTTTAAATTACCCATGACATTTTTACTTAAAGAACTTTTTGAGTTTCCGGAAGGTTTAAATGTGAAAGATACCCTAAGAACCTTTTCTTTTGAGACTGCATGCTACGAAGTGCGGACGAATTTACCTAATTTTAACACTGGGTTATACATATGTGCTATCACACAGGTTAGATTCAGGTGGACTGAGGTGAGGGCTTGGCAAGCAAGAAAGAAGATTTACTCTTTAGGATTACTTAAGTACTAAGTAGCTGTGGTCGACTGTGTTCATCGGCACTTTGACAAATAACATCTTCTGTTGTCAGAAATGCTTCTGGTTGGTTCAGAACCCAGATTTTGATACCTGATCATAAAACAAGATGTGCTGGCTAAGCTCACATCGTAAGGTACTGCTCAAGATGTTAATGAAGCAACACGAAGAGGAGGAACGGTGAGTCAAATAGAGAAAATATGAACGCTTTAGGTTGGAGAGAGACCCAAAAAACGGGAGATAAAGAGGCGGCAACAGAGAGACTGAGGCAAAAACACAGAGAATGAGGCAGAAACAGTGAGAATGAGGCTGCAACAGAGAGAATGAGGCAGAACCCGAGAGAAAGAGGCAGAAACAGAGAGAAAGAGGCAGAAACAGAGAGAAAGAGGCAGAAACAGATAGATGAAGAGATGAACAGACAGATGCAGAGAGACGATGTCTGTATGTTCACTCATCAATAATGCATGTTTCATTCAGAATGAATTAGCACACAACACAGAACACACGTTCTGCATAACTAACAGTCTGGCAGCAAGGTTGGTTCAAATGAATCTCTACAGCAAACAAAACCACAAAAGTGGAATCCATCAAGGAAAAGGCCCGTCAGAAACCCAATGTGGTCTGGTTCTCATCATGTCTGTGCCAGGAGCCAGGACGGACAGTTATTTGTCAGTTACTAATACATTTGTCAGCCTGAGAGGGTCTTTGAAACGTTGAAGAGCACAGCTGTCAGATCTATCTGCTGGTGTTGGGATTTAAATGTGTGTTTACTCCAACTATACTAATGTTTTTATTATACTGTGCGTTGGAACAACTCCTCACTCCACAACCAAAAGTGTTTCAAATCAGAAAAGAAACAATAATATGTACCATTTGTCCAGTCCTCTTATCCACTCACCTACAGTCATGCCCGGATATATTAAACCTTCTCTTTTTGAAAATGGCCCACGGTGCATCTGTCCGGAGCCTGTATTCCAGGGTAAACATTTACCACCGAGTGGAAACAGGACACCTGCAATGGTCTCCTAGTGGTCCCCGGGAATCAAACCCGCTGCCCTGCTGTCACAAGACAATGTCAATGACCCCAGCATTGGTACAGTTCACCTAAAGGTCTATGGTTCAAATCCCAATGCCAAAATATAATAAAACAGCACGCTGAACATGCCATTGACCCAAAGTCCCTTGTTAAAGTCACCACTGATGAGAGCTTCGCTGCGATTCAAGGGTACAAATGTGTTTAGACGTCTGCCAAGCAATTCAAAAAGAAAAGGGTATATCAGCAATATTTATGAAGGTATTTAGCTCAGCAGCTGTGTATTGATAGAAATGGGTGTGTCCAGTGGCTTCAGCCACACATATCCAGAAGATTAAAATATACTTAAAACATTGGTATTTGTAGGTGTTATATTTATTTGAGAATCTAATAGTTTGGCATTATTAAAGCATTCAAGCTTAGTAGATTCAGCGTTTCCCAGATGATGTGTATATGTATTTGTTGGCTTAGGTGTTGTGTAGCTCCATTGCCCATAGCTCTCTCCATACAGAGAGCCTATGGGTTGCCGTAACGATTTGTCCCCTGGATTAGAAAGGCTCAACAATGTTCGTTTTTCGTTTCTTTCTTCCAACCATAGTTGTCCTTTGACGTCTTTGAAGCAGCAGCATCAACGCAGTCAAACGGGGACTCCTGGCCTCTACCGTCTGTGTGGACGGATTAAGTGCTAATCTGAAAATAATAATTAAAATATCAGCAGGCTAAATACTCGCACTAGCTAATCCTCTCAAGCATGTGTGCTTCGGTCAGGAGTGTCACACCATGCTTCTGAAGGAAAGCTCAAATCCAGACAACTTTCACTCTTCCTTCTAATTCATTCATGTGTGTGTGTGGACTAGGGGCCCTGAGCGAGATGCAGCAGGAGTCTCCCTTTCTAACATTTAACCAACTTGTGGCCCTAGAAAGAAACACACGAAACCGCGGGCCTTGGTCTGGCAAGCGTCACGCTCCTCTGCCGGAGGCTTATTGAGAATAATCTGTCTGAGTGAAGCCAGAGGTCTAAAACGGACAGGTGAGAAGGCCGGGGATTAGGCACCAACGATGATGGCAAAGTGAGTCCCACCGTACAATTAGCCCACACCTCTTTGTGGAAATACAGCAGAAACACAGTGATCCAGGATTCACTCATTAGTATCACTTAGGATCAATTAAGGCCTTTGAGGTGGCAGTTTGACTGCCCCTCGTGGATACGGGCGGTACTCTGGGTTTAGGTCTTTGAAGCCCCACTTCTCCTCAGGACCCACACCACTTTAACGCATTTAAACTTTTCCAGAGCTAGCAAACTCGATTCCACTCGACATTTAATCATCCCGTACGCGGCCATGTGAATCAGCTAGTTCAGGCCGACAGCAAAACTTGAAAGCCTCAAATACAGCAATAAAAGATCCAATACACAAAAGACCTGCCGCTTCTTCACCTTTGATTAGCTCTGCCCAACAGATGTTAGCCCCACACCCTCAGTTCTAGGACCAAGGCAATGCTTAGCGAGTCTACAGCTCAGGGATGTGGAAGGTTCACAAGGGGTTCTGTGAAATAGTAATATAAATACAACCGCTAATGACAGAGTGACGTACACAAAGAACAAAACTCCAAGCGGTTGCCCTTCCCGTGGCCAGGCAACAGGTCTAGGCGTCTTAGTGGGAAGCCCTCCGGCACCCTACTGAAGAGAGCTTACAGCCAGACCCAGACACGGAAAGGAAACTAGCTCCTCATTGTGCTAGCATCAGCTACCCTGGTCTCCCTTACAGGCTTAACCAATAGCCTGCCTTACTGGCAGTCTGAACCCGAAGGTCCACCAGGTCACCTGTTGCTAACAGCCAGGCCCACACGGATACTACTAACACCTGAAAGGTCTAATCCACAACATTTGAACATGCTTTGAATGTGCTATTTCTGTAGCCTGCCCAGTCAGGAGGTTCCTGTGCGGGTGGGGGTGTGGGGGGGGGGTATTCTGTCACGAGCCCTGGGATTCCTTTCGCGCGCCGGTTGGTACCCTTCACATGCCGACGCACTGGATTTAAGGTGATGCAATTCGACATGTATTGTCGGCTAGATATTGTCAATATGTAACGTCACGCCTGTGCCTGGAGGACAAGAAGAGCCATTTAGCATTGTGTCGGATACACCTACACGTATTCCAATGGATATACGCGGAGGCACGACCGCAGCTGGAGACTGATTATGACAGATTATGCTACAGTCCGCTCGCCACTACAGCTACGATGTAATCACGATCAGAACGAAACCACACCACGTAGCTACACGGTGATACGGGGTGGCAACATGTCAGGGCTGCGTTTGGGTCTTATTTTTGAGAACTACCATTCTTGATTTGGAATGTGTATAGTCCATCGTAAATGCAATGCCCAGACAACTGTTATTTATATGGAAATGTGAACTGTAGGACACAAGTAAATCAAGCTAGCCACTCAGACATGGGAAACATCAAAGTAACTATGTTAATCTCCGAGTGTCGCAGATTGGTTTCAACGTGTAATGACTTTGTTTATAGGACATACAGTGTTTCTTTTTATACTGTGCAGCGAGGCTGAATTGACTGTAAAGGCCAGGGTTCCGCACGGGAAGGGCGTATTTGGGCCACAACACTGCCCATTATACAGGTAAAATTGGCAAGGAAATCGTTTCCTTTTCATGAGGGCGGTATGTCTCTGTCACACATACAGACACACTGGTACACAGCCTATATAACATGTTAATAACCCAACCAACTGTGCAAAAGCATAGTCTAAAAGCTATTATTTCCCTATGATTGCAGACATCTAACCACATCCACTATGTTTATCTGTGGGTTGGTGGGTGGAAATTAGAGTCGCGGCCGTTTGCTTACCATATTGCCGGTTGGATGATGAAATAGGTTGACCCAGAAATGTTGCCTTGAAGGAAAGTCGTAATAAAGACTGTCTCACTTCTACCAAAATTGGTGTTAGTGATATTCAGGTTCTTGTAATTTTTTTTTGCTCAGCTCCTCTCTTTTACCGTCGGTTTCACTGCCGCAGAGAACCAGGGAGACCCGTAGGGCGGGGTCAGTAAAGCGGAGGAGGGACAAGGGAAGTGTGGCGGGGAAGGGAGAGGAGGGGGCAGCAAAAATAGCCTACATATCAAAATAAAAGTCTTCTTAGTTCTTTCTTTTTTATCCGAGACATTTCGCCCAGGCGAACTGTCAGCGGAGGACGCAACACTGTTAGCAACAGCTCATTGACGTTGGCGTCAAAGGTGCCTTGACTCGGGTCGATAAGTCGGGTTCAGCTCAATTGCCGGGATAGCTGAGACGGAGGTAATATCACTCCCAACCGGGTAGGAAAAGTTGCCAGTGGATGATTGCCACAGCACGTTGACGTCAGTTTCACTGTTTCCAGTTGTGAGTTACGCCCAAATTGACGAAACCAATTGAAAAGTTCAGCATTTTCAGATAAATGCCAGGCATATTTTGCCATTGCCAGTTTTACAATATAGTCCAATAGAAAAGGAAGTTAGTGTCATCCAAGATATGATTCCAAGAGAGCTGGACATCACTAGCATGTTCCACTAGACCCAATGGCCTAATTCGTCTGGCTTGATCATTACCTGAAACATTTACAACTTTTATTCTGAAGAGCTCAGCAAATTCTTAACGCCATGTTGTGGCAGTCAACGGTTAGTTAGAAAAAAATCTTCGCTGTATTGAGCGGAACTTAAGCAACAGGGAGCGGTGCATTACAGTACATCCGGGGAACTGAGGTTGATTTTGATCCCGGCTCCAGTTTGATTACAAAAGTGCGCCGCTCAGTGGTAAAAACTAATCAGTGCGAGATAATCACTACTCTGCAGACTACTGTAGGAAAAAAATCCTGAGAGACTTAATTACATAGAGCAAGCAGCGCAATAGATAGAGCAAAATGGTGACACGGGCATTGATCCCGGGTCACCTGCGGCAGATGTGTATCGACCTCTTGACATCTGCGCTTTGTTGGAATGTTTCTCGAAACTAGATTCGTCGAATCTGAATGATTTCATGATTAATTTCTCAAGCCTGTAATATCCCCGAAATATCATTTTCTGGATGCTATATTGCATGATATCTTCGTGTATTCTTGGACCAATTTAAAACTGTAGAATACCCTACACCTTGTTACCATCTGCTATACATTGCTATACGGAATAGAAAGTACCATGTTCTACGAAATGACACAGTAATAACCCATGAACCACTTTGTCTCTTAGCATACAAACAACAGCAAAAAAAACGTAAACACAGAACAATTTCGAAAGATATTTACTTTATTCAAATACCTCCACAAATGTTTTAAGCATCCGTGATTGACATAAAAAACATATCCACGTACCAATGCGTAATTTGTCATGGTTACATTGTAAGAATAATTATAAGCAAATTGGCGGCATCTTGTAAAAACAGGTTAACTAGTAATTGTAGAATTGTAAATAAAAATATTTTGAAGGCAATGCTGCCAAATATCCTCTAAGGATATGATAATATTCTGAGCTAATTCTGCACCAGCCAACATGAGCTCACTTACAATTTGTGATAAATTACTCCTACAATAACTATAGCTGCCACTGATTTAGAAAAACATTTACAAGACATTTACAAAACAATATAAAGAGATATAAAGTACTGGTTCTTCACATTAAAACAGTTTTGGAAGCCATATAAAGGGCAGAATGTTGTACGATTACCTGATCAGTAACTGAATCCCCTGCAATCTTGTTTTTAAGATCCTTTTTAAAGCATTTTAACTGAAAACAAAGAAGTACCATTTTGACTGCTTATTACAGTGCTATAACAAATACAAGTAACAAAACACAACACATGACATGGACATAATAATGTAGTACCCTACTGCCTATCTTGATATGCATAGATATAACACACAGACACTCCATGACATTAAATATACACGATGGCTAACAGATGTCACAACAGACCTTTTGTAAGGAAAACCTTTTAACAGAATATTATCAAAATCTAGGTACTTAATAATAATGTGTCTGTGCATTGGGACTCCATGCTGGCTGACACACAAATCATCACAAACATCATGATTGTATTGAAACACGCGTGTTGTTCGCAAGACACGCCTTAAAACGCTACGCACAAGAAAGAGGGAAAACCAGCATTTTCACTGGCCGACGCATCCCAGCTCCGTCCCGGGTCATTGGGTGGTCGGCTGCATCGGTCGGCACGGCGTCAGACAAACGTCTCCTTGTTGACCCACATCAGAGTTCGCGTCTCATTGGGCTTGCACTCGTACTCGATGCTGTGGAAGCTGTTGCCCCACTGGCAGTGCTCTCGCTTGTTGTAGTTGTAGAACTTCACCTGCCACACCACCTCAAACGAACCCACCTCTGTGAACTAGGACGGAGGAGATTGGGTTGCACAGGGAGGCTACAGGCCTCCAACCCCGCTCCCGGGGGGCCCCCCTCCAACCCCGCTCCCGGAGGGCCCCCCCTCCAACCCCGCTCCCGGAGGGCCCCCCCTCCAACCCCGCTCCTGGGGGCCCCCCTCCAACCCCACGGAAATGCAGCCATGCTCAGTAATTAACTGTCTAATGATTCGGGTCAGGTGTGTTTGAAGGGGAAACCACTGGTACAGTAGCTCTCCAGGTTTGGAGACCCCTGTGCTGTAGTGACTGCAGTAAACTGTGTGTTTCGGGAGATCAGGCGAATCGTAGCACGATCTGAGATGTCTTCGCACAGTCCCGCCCCAAACACCTTTGGTTGTAGTTGGCATAGCAACAACCATTGGAGTTGACTACTCCCAACTACGCCCGGACAGATGAAGACCACATTACCTGAACGCTGACCTGTACAGCTTGTCGGTCTCCACTCTTGGTGTGTGTCACCCCCTCCGTGTCGTAGATGCCATTGTAGACCACCGACTGGGCGTCTTTAGACTGCTGCTCCAAGGGGAAGGTAACTCCGCCGACGGTCATGTTGCTGAAGAGACGGGACAGCATCACCAGAATGAGGAACTATTTGTTTGTTGTGGTGTGGGCGTGGATGCCCATTTGACTGGCTTGGGAGTAAACTGGCATAGCAGAAACTAATGTAGGTCTTACAAGTGATCACAGCACATGTTAGCCTACTACTGGAATAGTGGATGTTGAGGATTGAATGTAGGCTACTAGAGTTGGTACCAGTGAATCCAGTGTCGTATATATAGTGTATATAGGGCACGACTATCTCTGCCGAATGGGAGGTCATTATTTAAAGCAGTTGCTGGTGTGCTAGGCTGGGGTGCAAACCGGGGGCAGGTTTGGGGCACTGAGGGTTGGCCCAGCACGTTCTGCCACACTAGGCAAGACAAATAATGCTGCCCCCCACACACATGTCTCAGTGTTTTGTTTGTAGCGCTGTGGGAAAATAATTGCATAATGGCTGAAATCTGAGCGTCAACTATTACGTTTTGGGTGTGCTACATTATTTTGACCAGCAGGTGTCACCAGTGTGCCCTGCGTTGCATGAGGCCTTGAGTAACGTGCAATTCAATCAGCCGGAAGACCTCATCGCTTCACGAAGCCTCACCTCGCGCTCTCTACGTACCCGCCTCCTGGTTCAAACCCAACGCGTGCGCTCTGACGTAACGCCTTGCCTAGTACAATACCGAACCGCCGAGCCGTAACGTTATGGTTGACACGTTCACTACACCAGACCTGTAAAACATACATTTAAGCTGCGAAATACTATTCCGGTTAGTGTCATCTATTGATGTTTCGTGTGAGGAACAGCAAATATCCTGCAATGTCACACCCCATGCATAAAGACTTCAGGAAAATAAAATGGAATCAAAACATTTTCAGACATTGACAGTGGATACATCAATTGCTTTTCTCAACAACAACAACATTTTTGGTAACATGCAACTGTCAAGATAAGATTTAAAAAAAAAAAACGACATCTACTTACCGTGCATCTGCAGCCCCGGGCTTGACAACCACTTCAATTTTATACTTTGAACCCGTTAGCAATTTAATTGTCCTAGTTTGGCCAAATCTCGCACCGTCCGATTTGAAGAAAACTGCACTGTTATTTGGTAACATTTTGAGTGAAATTCCGATCTTGACCAGTTCGATAGACATTCTTCAGCAGGTTTTGGGTCGCTTGGTTTTGGGCTCAAATCCAATCCTACCCAACCGAATAACAGAGGGACGCAGGTGTGAAACCGTAACCGCTCAGGATTTGAACCGAATCGATGTCGGAAAAAGCTGTGACGGGAAGGCATGGGTTTAAAACATAAAAATCTTCCCCTAACGCAGAGTCTAAAATAGAAATTGCCATGGTCCTGCTCGCACGTAATCCCATGCGCGAACACACACATAATCTCCTGCACACGCAGGAGGTTCATTCCAGTTTCATTTGAATGGAATTTCTGTACAGAAATGTGTAAGCCGTAATGTAATTTCGTGAATAACGGTAGGATTATATTTATTATTTTTTTTAGAAAGTTTCTAATTGATGCTCATTTACCGCATTTCTTCACAATTAAAAAACATTAAATACAAGCAAAACTACAATATAATTGTAGGCCTGCAAAATGTGAAAATATTTACAGTGCAATATTACAGAGACAGTTGAGTCCCTTCTGAAAGGCCTACATTTTTACAGTGGAAATTACATAAACATCAATGGATCACACAGGTGACAGTAGGATATCTATAATTTAGTATTACAAATAAAATCTGTGTTCCGATCAGTGATCAAGTGTTAAAAATAAGATGGGTAATTGATAAACAATAAACTCACCAAAAGTTCGTTGTAGTTCCATGGGAATTATTATTTATTGTCAAACGCATAGACTCGTTCATACTTATGACATCAACGCTTTAAGGGACGCAATAAGTTCAATATAAGTAAAAACTAGAAGAATATGAAACATTAATTTTAATTTCGTGATCTTTTGTAGAGCTAAGCATAACTTTTCTAATGGGATACCATAATAGGGAAGGACAGGTGTGGAAACCATACTAACCGTTCTTCTGAGGTGATCTTTGCCTGAATCACACGAGTAGCCCACTCTCTGTAACGTTATTATTAGAACATTGTTGCTAATTTTCGTTTTACAGTTGAGGTTAGGCTTGGTCAACGTTATCTTCTTACTTAATTCTAGCTGGCTAATGGTCAGAGCCCTCCAAAGCGGTAATGCAGTATAAATCACTGTCCGCAGCAGTTGGTGAGCCGCCTGGTTAAAATGGGTATTGTAATTACTTAACCTAGTGGTTGTAATCGAGTCGTATTTTGTGCGGTTGGGGAGAATGTTCTCGACCACAGGTGTGGAATCTCGGTTTAATCATTGGCTTCAGGCCATAACCTCTGAAAAAACGTTTTGCAAAATCTCTAGCCAATATTTTAGCCAATTTCAATCCTAAACCCGGCTTTAGACGACGTCATTGAAGATGATTGCTATGTAGACTAAACCACTGACGAAACAATACATTCCCCAACATTCTTACTGACTAAACAAGGCCACGTTTCCTGTAATTCTCAAAGAAAGCATTTTGTATATAACACACTACAAATTACAATCCTACTTACGTTCAAAAAGTAATGTTGATTAAACTTGTTCTTCACATCGCATTATTTAATAGAGAACACACAAAAACAGATATTAATTGATAGGTGACAGTCATTTTATTGATAAGGGAAATAAGGTATATCACACAGTAGACTACCTTCACATCATTTTCACACAACTTTAGTGTTTCCCAACTTCTGCAATGGGGACCCCAAGAGGTACAGCTTTCGTCCACCCTATTCACCCCATGCACTCAAGAGTTGATTCAACTACACATCAAAAGGTGGTTAGTTGTATCAGCAGCCTGGTGCCAGGTTACCCGAGGAGAAGGGTTTGGGAAAAGTTTAATCTGTACTACCTGGACCTTTCATTACGCTGGTTACCAAAAGCGCTTAAGGACAGGCTTAGGTTCCACCACAACACATCTGGTGGCAAAAGTTGTGAACAGTAAGAAATATTTCAAGTTATGTTTCGTAATAGTTCAGTCCAGCCTGTAGAGGGATCCATTCACCCCAGGAATCTGGAGGTTTTACATGCAGCCCTCTGCTAGCACAGATCCCCTTTGACAGGGTTAAAATGGTTACAGAAATAATGACTGTCTACTGGTAATGTTAGCATAGCTCTAATGTGTACCATGGTTATCGAATGAGAATAAAACGGATTGCAGCATTCTGTCACCTGACACCACATCAATGATTTTAATTGGCTGATGCATGACATTTCTTTCCCATTTCCACAAGTATAGCCTCATTCAGTACTGGGTTCTAAACACAATGATGAACAGTAGCAACACATGTTAATGACAAACTATAGAGTAGTTCAAATAGGGTCCCTCCTAGTTCCACTACACATTCCACAGCGATTCACACACCGAGCTCCACCCAGTAATCCAACTATTATGTAGAATGGATCAAGTAGAACCTGTTTTGTCTTGTTGCTTCACCATTAACCTTGAGACATTGTAACATTCAAGTTGAATCAAAACAAAATCAGTCAAACAGTTTGGTCAGGAGTTTTCCCTGAGTACATGACCTCACCAGGGAAAACCTCTGGGTCCCGTTCACAGCTTAAATACATTTCAGAAACAAATTTTTGACATGTGCATCTGCTCGTGAGAGAGACAATACATTTAAGGGACCGAAGATGTCCCTGATCAGGCCCAGAGATGTCCCTGATCAGGCCCAGAGATGTCCCTGATCAGGCCCAGAGATGTCCCTGATCAGGCCCAGAGATGGGGGAAAAAATCCAGAGTATCAAGAAAGAAAGTAAAGGCAGAAAATCAAACAGAAGAAAATCTTTGTCTTCTAAAATGAACAGCATACAGATACCACAGCTCCAATACATAAATACACCCAGCAGACGATCCTTTATCTTGGGGGTTTTAAAGCACTTAGTAGTAATGCAGAAATGACCGAAGTGAATTTGCCTACAACACTGAGAGGTGGTTGGTCCTGTGATACGTTTTGCTTTGCTCAATCAATCAATAAATCACAAACGGAAAAAGATGGGTTTGGTTAACAGCAGTAATGACTCAATTTATAGAAAAAGCCATAGCATTTCTGTCCAACCACCAAGCACACACACGTACGGTCAAGTCAACCTCTGCCATTCTGTCTGTAGTGGAGAGAACTTATCGGTTAGCAGCAGCAGTAGTTGTCATGGAAACACACGGGAGGATAGTTCTAGGCTTCCTTCCTCTTCACGATGAGTGGACCAACGTTGTCCCCGGTTACCTGGTTGTGTTTCGCGTGAGAACCGTCACAGTACGGAAACTAAGGATGAAAAGACAACGCACCCGCACTTTTAATAACACCTTGCATCTGCTTTAATGTTTTCTTGTAAAACAAATGTATAACTGACTGTAAAATCACCACAAATGTCCTGTCATATTCCCACATATAAACAAATATGAGAAAATAATTGTGTATCAATGTAGACAAGGTATAGAAATGTTATTTAAAAAATGCAATGTCTACTTTTACAACGTTATTTAATTCTACAAATTGTGTGCATATCTTTATTTAAATTCAGTTTCAGCCCGTCCAAGACATTTGCCTACCCCTGAAAAACCTTATACTAGACTATGAATTGCACATGTCAAAAAAGCACTCCTGACAACTTCTTTTCAGATTTAGGGTCTAAAAATGTCTAGCGTACAGGACATGGCTGCGTACCTCGACTTCACAACGGTTCAAACAAAAACAAAATCAATCAAACAGAATCCAACCCTACCTTCTTGGATCGCCAACACCTGCAGTAAACCGCTTTGTCCCCAATGTCCTCAATGTCAAAAGCGTCCACCACTTTGGGGTTGTCTTTCTGCAGGTCCAGGTTAACCTTGGGCATCACACATTTACCTTTATAGAAGTACTGAAAAAGGAGCATACCCCCCGCCGTGACACCGGCAGTCAATCCGAGGGCAGCTGCGAGTTCAACTGGAACAAAAGGTGTGATCGTGGTCAGTTCCGGTATTAACGCAACTCCAGGATAACGTTCCGTTGACATAACTCAAAACCAAAGGTGAAGAACTTGGTAAACAACAGTTTGAACAGACATGAACGTATGCATCTCTGCCAGAACTGAAGAAAAATACAAACATTTCATTGGTTGTAGACGTGAAAACACTTTTCTTTATGGTTTTATTCATTACGTTAGATAAAGTAATACGACTGAGTATATTTATGGGTGTTATGTAATGCTATCAAGTTGAAATGGGTTTGACAGAACATTTTGACTGTGCTAGTAGTAGCTTAAATCGATCGACCATAATAGATGTAACATTACAGCTACCGCCCCCTTAATTAGTTAATTAGAGTAAATGCTATGGTGTCATTGAAGTACGTAACTCTTATCGGCCTCACACCCAACCTCTATTCCAGCGGGCAACAAGCCCCAAAAGCCAAGGTCGCAGACTTACAAAATAAATAATTATGGCAAAACCTTTACAGATTACATTACCTAAAGTCACAAACTAGTTTATTATTCGAAAACACAGTTAAATAACATTTGTCCGTAGCTAGCTGGTTCTTGTCATAGTTTCGTCCTATGGCAAGCAGTATATACATCTAGCTAGGTACCATTTCCTTTAGCTAGTTAGCTCTCATCGCATATTTACCTTTTGACAGAGAAACGTTGTTAGAACTCATGGTGGCTTGCAAATGGACGTTTGTTCCAAGAAAATGTGTCGCTAGCTATCAGGGTGTCTCAAAAACTACTTGGTAAATGGCACATACAGATTGGTTAGTTAACTTGAAAACACAACATGAAGCTAACCGTCAACTTAATCTACGTCATGTGAGCAACATTAAAAAAGTAGTACCGTGTCACAAAACTTTCACAATAAAAGTGGCCAACTTATCAGTAAAAATGTGAAAATTTAATGAACTCATTAAGACAATATAACTCTCTAAACATAACCAATCATTCATATTTATGATACATTTACATAAAATGTGTGTTTTTAAAAGAAATACATTTTAGCCAATTCAAATCAATAAATATGGAAATACATAATGAATGTGCTGTAGGAAATACTCGTAAGAGCTTTCAAATCATGTGAGACTATGTAATTCCAAATGTTTCTGGCTTTTACCCCGCTCATACCACTGGTCACAATGCAAATCGATGGCTTTTGCTGCATAGGACAGTATGTATTTCTTACACAGTCATTTCCATTGTGGCCAAAGGAAGCGGTGGAGAAACACCCCTGCAACAATTGCAATTACATAGTGGTCATGACATATTTCTGGTGGTGATGGGTAAGAGTCGGAGGTAACTCTGGTCTGCTGATTGCCTTGGCCCAACAAATAATTGTCCCAGTGTGATGTTTCCCTCAGAGGTGGATGTAACGAACAGATCAAAATGGCTGCATCTAAATACAAATAAACGGGGTGTAAGTCTAGTTTTGTGTATCTTATGATATCTGAGAATTCTACAACAGAAAAAAAGATAATTTGTCAAAACATACATTGAGTGTGTACTAGGTCACTATATACATGGAGTGTGTACTAGGTCACTATATACATGGAGTGGGTACTAGGTCAATATATACATGGAGTGTGTACTAGGTCAATATGTACATGGAATGTGTACTAGGTCACTATATACTGATTCAAACCTTGGACAGCAGGTGAGAACAATTACCAGCCATGTAGAAGGAAATAACTGAGGCCATCAAAGATAGGCATTAAATAGTGAAATTTTCCCATATATCTGCATAACTACTTAGAGGCATATATCTTACGGCAGTTGTTCCCAAACATCTCCTTTAGAGAGCTCCAAATGGTCAGGGCAGCGAAAACCAAACTGAGTCTCACCACGGAAGACAATCAGGACCACTGGTCCAAGAGTCGATGTGGGTTTGGGAAGATGCTGTGATATGCATTTGGTTACCATAGATACACTATACAAAACAGTTTACTATCGTGAGCATAACAGAGGATTTAAGAAAAATATATACTTTATTAGACAAGAATGGCAACACGCCCCTTTTGAAGACAGACGGCACATCTGAGAAGACATCAATAGACTGTCACCAGACCACCAAATTACAGCTGGTCTTCGTATCTTGCTTTAGTTCTGCTAGTCAGGGAACAAGGGCCCAATCGTTTCATTGCCCGTGACACATCCAATGGACAGGGGACTCTTTCTAGTGTTGATCTGAAAACACAAAATACATTATAACATGTGTATGGGTCATGATCTGCATACATTCCTGGCAATTTAACAGTCAAACTTCAGTTGTCATTACTTTGTACCTGCAGGCTTTTACCATCTATTCCACTATAAAACACTCAAATAAAGGCCTTATTGAAGGGACATGTAGGCTGGTAATCAGGCTGATATAGTTGGTGTCAACTTAAACTATTAACACTTTAATAAACATTTTATACGCGGTTCTAAACTACATGTTTGTAGCACAATGATTGTAAAACCAAAGTTATTAGAATGTAGGATGAATTAACTGGATCGAAATGCAATTTCAAATAGACGGTCAATCGACCGGATAGACCACTTGCTTACACAAGTCAGTTCACAGCTCCCCCTCACGCCAAATCCAGCTTCTTCTGCGTTTCTGAGAGTTTGTCCTGTAGCCGTTTTTTTCTCCAGTCCAGGAACCTCCTCCTTGCTCGATTGGCCTCCCACCCAGAAAGGAAGCCTAACGCGAATGAAATAACGACTACAACTTGTAGCGTCCTCTCAGAAATGTCCGCCATATTCACCTCTGTATGTATCGTAGCGTGTAAGCCTTTTTAAATTGTTGGGAAAAGCCACGGAACATGAATGTGTCGTATTGCTATGACGTGAAGGCTATGAACGCTTCTACAGGAAGTCTTGAGGGCCAAATATCAAGATACAAATCTGCTGGGTAAACTCACGACTTCTATAAATTATAACGTGTTCGTGGGAAAACTGTTCCCTTTTAGACATAATAAATGAAATAATCATAAAGTCATCGGTTATCATGAAAAACGACAGGATATTATGAAACTAGACCATGACATTGATGAATTTGGAAATTCTATTTAAAATTATAAAACATCATACCATTACTTTGAAAGGTGGCATTATACATATATTTCGTAATATGCCACTTCAAATAATATACTCATTTAATTATACATTTATTTACATTATTTCGACTCATTTTGTCCTCCATATCTTCCTCAATGTCTCAAGGTGTTCAGCAGAGTTCTCCATCCTCAATATGTGCTATGATTTTGTTGCAACAAGACACGTCCATAATCATTAATTGAACATTTCAATGCCCCCCCAACCCCTCATGAATCATACATCAAGAATTTAGTTTAAAGCTGTCATCCGTCTTAGGAGGGTTCAAAAACATGGCTGCATTTTCACAGGCAGTCCAATTATAATCTTTTGCCCAAGTATGTGATTGTTGACCAATCACAACCGGGCTCCTTGTGTAAATGAAGCCTTGCATACAGTAAGTAGACAAGTGAGACAATTAGCAGACAGATTGCTGGTGGATTTATTTACAAGTCTCTGTACATTCAGACAAACAATGAAAGTTAGTAGTTTACAATTCAGCAGGACATGAGCAGCAGAACCTCGCACAATCAGGGAAAAACAGGATTCCTGTTGGAGCAAAACCGCTTGCATAACTCTACCATTACCAAACAATCGCTTTCCTCAATAACTGGCTGATTTGGGCTGACATATCTTTCAGCTTTAAAGAGATGATGACAGAAAATACCTCTCTGTGTGCTCATTGTTGGTTGATCAATAGCGTTAACCAACGTTTAGTGTGGTCTCACCAATGGGCACACAAGCAAATTGTCATCCTATTGCTGTAATAATATTACTGACTAGTACACATTTCAGTACAAAGTTTGTCCATAATAGAGATGTGATGGCTCAATGAAAGAGATGAAAGACACTTTGTAAATGCTGAAGATCAGGACGTTCACAGTGAGCATGAATCGGGGGTATAACACTGCATCAACACTAAATAGTTGGTGAAAATGGAGATTTGAAGGCAAATAATAAGGCCTTTAACAATAAAGCTTTCAAACAGCACAAGGACTTGGTAACTGAACAGTCTGGGAGGCATTTTGAGGTCATGTTTCAACACAAAGTTATAATTTGTAATGGTACCTCAATAAATACTATATATATATATATATATATATATATATATATATATATATATATATATATATATATATATATATATATAGGGACTTTTAAAACGTATTTTAAAACAATTATGTGTATAAATATTGAAATGGCAATCCAAGGTTTAGCCATATGATTCCAACTAGTACCTTGGCCTAGACAAGTGGAATCCCATTTCATAAGTGCATTCATGCCGTTGTGAATCGTGTAGCCGGGGGACACATCGATGCCCAGGTCAGACTGGCCGTAGAACAACAAAACAAATACACAAACATCAAACAGACAAAACCTACATCAAATAAAAAAAGAAAGACAAAAGAAACATTTGCGTTTAAATAAAGTCGGAATTCCCCCGTGGATGAGCCACGTGAAACCCACTGAAAACCGTGGGCACATGGGACGAGACGGGACTCGCATCTCACGTTCTAAGACAGAAGACACGCTGAAATGTAAAAACACAGACGTCTAGTCGCCCAGGGGGTGGGGGTCAGGGGGGTGGGGGGTAAATACAGCTAGCTAGGGTGAGAAGTGGGGGCTCGGCGGGGTGGGCATGATGGAGGAAGGACACCGCCACACCGGACCAGAGAATGGCACCAACGAGTCATTAACTACACCCAGCCAGGGACAAACTTAACGTCGGAGTAATTTAACAACAGGTCAGGACACAGGGGATCCAACCGTACTACTGGGCAGGGTTCCATGACGTTGTTGAGTCAGAGTTTCATGAACCGAACGGATTTAGGCAGCGAATGTCCAACGTGGTGTCTCTGGTTAGTCCTGTAGCTACAGGGACATAACCAACATGGTGTCTCTGGTCAGTCCTGTAGCTACAGGGACATACCCAACACTGTGTCTCTGGTCAGTCCTGTAGCTACAGGGACATACCCAACACTGTGTCTCTGGTCAGTCATGTAGCTACAGGGAAATACCCAATGAATAACTTTACCCATGACTAAGACAACCACACAGCTACTGGGGGCACCAGACAAGGAATTGTAAATGATCCGTTTCTCCAGGAGAGGAAGGATTCCACACCAACAGGCAGGAAGGACCACCCAGACAACTAACCTGAAGACCACCCAGACAACAGACCACCCAGACAACTAACCTGAAGACCACCCAGACAACAGACCACCCAGACAACTAACCTGAAGACCACCCAGACAACAGACCACCCAGACAACTAACCTGAAGACCACCCAGACAACAGACCACCCAGACAACTAACCTGAAGACCACCCAGACAACAGACCACCCAGACAACTAACCTGCGGCCAGTAGCACTTCACATTCTTTTTTTTTTTTTTTTTTTTTTTTTTTTTAAACAACAAATTAAGAAAAAACTACTAGGAAATTCAAAGTCCAGGCAATTGTACAACAGTGACGATTGTAGATTGTTTAATCGTGGGCCAGAGTTTAGAGACGGGCTCACTGAAAAGGGCCACGCCATCTCAATGATGGAACACACTGTTAGTAGGAAACAGGCACACTACTTTAGTGAGGAAAGGCGAGTGTAGAAAACCAACCGAGGGGTTAGGGTACTGGGGCTCCAATACATCATACCAAGTAATTAAATCGCCGACCAGAAACGTCTACACTTTCACTGTACTCGTACCTCCGCTACGTAGTGAAGTGTGTTGGAACAGAGAACTAACGCAGTGTCAAGATCGTGACGCGTCTTCATGTGACAGACACACGCCATCAGGAGACAGTTTCCTCTCTAGGAGGCCAGAGTTTGAGGTTGTCGGCTCGGGGACCAGAGGACTAAACCGTGCTCCGTCACCAAGCTGATCGCCACAGGCGACATACGTGGGTGGACACGCCTACTTACGGGGCCCAGCCAATGGCAATGCGGCTGAGTCAATCTCGTGGTCCCACTGAACCCCTCCTTCTGTGTGTCTTTTCAGCACGGAACGAACAAAGAGAGAAGGCCTTACTCACATGTTGGGAGGAGCTATATACATACCAAACATAATATACATACTGACTGGAATTACAAAACGGGTAAAATCTCAGCAGGATTTGGCTTTAGTGCACGCTAGAACAACACAAATAGGTATTTACACACAGTACCAATAAACGGTCAGGTTTGTGTCTGACCCCAGATCGCCACCCAGGGTTCAGTACATCGTGTTAGTCATTCAAACCTCTATTCAAGGACATTTCAGGAGATGGATTTAAAGCATATTTACAGTGGTTAAATTATTGAATGGCTTTGCTACAGGGTTTTTGCCCAAATTTCCAGAGGCGGCTTCTGTTAAAATCAGCAGCTTCTTCAGGGATGAGGGGGGCACCTCCTTACGCCTCCTCGGATGACTTCAGCAGCTTCTTCAGGGATGAGGGGGGAGCCTCCTTACGCCTCCTCGCATGACTTCAGCAGCTTCTTCAGGGATGAGGGGGGCACCTCCTTACGCCTCCTCGGATGACTTCAGCAGCTCCAGTAATGCACCGACTGCACCGAAATATCCCTAGTCACAACAAAACCCCAAATATAATATGATTATTGATTAGTCAAATACGAGTACAATGGCAGTAGTCCATTATTGAATCCAAGAACTCTGTGGCACAATTTATAGTTTTGTTCACAATAATCCTGACAGAATTTTAAACAATTAAGTAGTACTAAAATCAAGTTTCTACTAGCACTAGACTTGCTGATAGCTACTATTAGTATTAGCATTAGTAAAGATGCTCGCTATGATTGTAATACGCACTTGTCTCAACTAGCTACTTCAACACGAATGCACAAAGGCGTGCCAGAAAAATGGGTCTGTTAAACACACAATGTCTGTGTTTTACCTCGTGTTCTAAAAACAAGGCCTTGAGTTGTCCTTTCGACCAGAAGTCCATGGCGTACGCTAGCAGCTTAGTAGACACCGTGTTGATCCGCAAGAAGTTTCCGACAAACACAACTCTCTCAATTTTCTTGAAAGGAAAAAAGGAAAAACTGTTGTCAGTCACGTCAAGTTAATGTTAACCACTGTAGGTAATGCCTGGATAATCATTGGCTTTCCATTAAGAAAAACATCAACAAAAACAAAAGTAATATTGAAGGCATTTGTAACTGACCGCCATGTGTTCTACAACTACATTTCCCTAGCAACAGCAGGAGGAAAATCCTCACAATGGCCTTTAGGTGGAATGCAAAGACTAGATTCTGCCGTGTTCCAACCCAGTAGTCAATGGGATCAATGAGCCAATAACAGAGCAACCGCTACTAGACCCTGTCACCCTTTGCACCGGCCCAGTCCCGAGAGGATCCATCTTCCAACCGGCCTATCTGTGTACATGTGTGTGTGTATCTGTGGTGTTATGGCCATTCGGACTACACCAGACAACGTCTCTCTTAAATCCACGAAATGGGCCAGTGCTCAAGGCCAGAGCTGAGAAAACAAGTCTGACCGCAAAATACTAGTTATTCAGTCAATACTGGACTAAAATAGGTGTCGCCAGTGGGTGTATTTAACAGTAGGAACATCACAGCAACAAAGATGTAATGCTAAGAGTGTAACAATATGAAGGACATACTATATATGTGTATAATAATCTGAAGGACATACTCTATAGGTGTATAATAATATGAAGGACATACTCTATAGGTGTATAATAATATGAAGGACATATACGTGATATATGGCCAATATATCATAGCTAAGGCCTGTTGTAAGGCTCCTGCACTGAAGAGTGGTGGTATATGGCTAATATATTGTGGTTTATCTCCACGCCACAAGGCAACACTGTAAAGAAGCTAAAAGCACATCGACAACCACCCTAGTTCACAATGACCCCCCAAGACACCACCCCCTACACCACCTACACCAAACACCCAGTGAATGTCGATAACTGTGTGTGTGTGTGTGTGTGTGTGTGTGTGTGTGTGTGTGTATTCACCTCGTTGACAGCACACATCCGGGCAATGGAACCAATGTTATTGGTGATGGTGACCAACATAGCCCGGGCAAGGTCCTCTTTGCTTATGGAGTCTCGTTTGTCCTTGCTCATCATGTGACCGAAGCTGTGCCATGAAGAACCCCCAGAACAAAGCAACATTAGTACCAAATGAAAAGCAACATTAGTACCAAATGAAAAGCAACATTAGTACCAAATGAAAAGCAACATTAGTACCAAATGAAAAGCAACATTAGTACCAAATGAAAAGCAACATTAGTACCGAATGAAAAGCAACATTAGTACCGAATGAAAAGCAGTTCCATGTTATGAAGACACCGATTCTTGCCATGTGTGAAACTACACCGAAAAATTATGATTACAATTAAATAACACCAATTAGGAAGATGGTTTTGTTCAAAATTAAAGAGAATTGAAGGTAAATTCAAGGCTGTGTTTTTAATATATTGCACTTTGTACTAAGCTCTGTTCATGTATATAATCGATACATCATCTATATTTGCGCCCCGTTTCCTTTAACAGTTCATTAATGCAGTCATTCACCATTTTACAACATAATAGCAGATTCCTCAGCCTCAAAGTAACATTCATTGCAATTTCACCTGATCTAAAGCCAAATTTGATGGGGAACCCTGTTAACATAAGGTCGGAAAACAATGAATTATGCCTTCAAATAAAATGTAAATACTGGGCAAGTATTAAAAATGAATTGTGATGAATGAAACCCAGAAAGTGAATTTGTCACAGCGAATTACTGACAAGCATGAAGACTAAACAGTCAGTTGCAGAATTAGAACAGAAGGCAACACCTTTCTTCATCAGCACTCCCTGCCAGCGTTCCATCGGAACACACCCTGGAATTCCTAAGAAACGGGAATTTGAAATACCCCAATAAATGCACGTTTCTGAGACCCCTGTGACACATTTTCAAACAGGAACTCTCAGAACAACAGGGTTCAAGACTGCTACCAAAATGGCCGTCGGGTGTGTGTTTGTGCCCAAAACGAAACAGCGTTTCTAGATGCCAGCATTCTAGTCTCTGAGCCCACGGAGGAGGAAGTCCAGCTGAACACAAAACGTTTTAAAAGCTAGCACCCGTCTGTCGTCTACTAGCCAGCATTGGTATCTATGATCCCTAAGAGGGCTAATCAAGCTAGTGATCTAAGAACTCAGTATTTATTACAGTTCCAATTGTCTGCATGTGTCTGGGAACAATTGTCTACTGGCTACTTGTCTGCTAGCCTAGCATAGAAATATAATTGCCATGTCTGAGGGGAAGAAGTGGGTGACTGTTAACTGACAGCCAACTGACAGCCAACTGACAGCCAACTGACAGCCAACTGACAGCCAACTGACAGCCAACTGACAGCCAACTGACAGCCAACTGACAGCCAACTGACTAATATACACACCGCCATCTCGTTATTTGTAAATTAGTGAGTCACACTTTAACCTGGACGCTGTGTGCTTTTGATCCAATCAAACAAGAACAGAACCATCTTGTTTTTTTCAGAAAAAAAAAGTATAATATATATATATATATATATATATATATATATATATATATATATATATATATATATATAATCGCACAGCATCCAAGAAAAAAGCCCCTTCAAAATGGAAAGGCATCGGCTCGTTTCCCAGAGTTAGTGTTACCCAGGGTTACAGGGACCAGCCATCTCTCTAAAAGACTTCATCTTTCTCTTTAGATCAAATGTCCCACACCTTGTTACGTTAGCATGCCGGCCTCATTATTTCACTCCCGATTGGATCTTGGCATTTAACTAGAATATTACAACGGTAGAGATCCGGGAATATTATCCAGGGGAGCAAAATGAAATGGTGCCTGGGGGAAATAGCCCTCCACCCGCTGGGTCTCGAACCTGGAGGCCACGGCAGATCCCTGGAGCCCGAAGCGTTCGTAGTCCCCCCCGTAGATGTCCTTCACCAGCTTGTCCACGTTGCTGCTGTCCCCCCGGCTGGCCATGTCCAGCGCCTCCTCAAACGTCTGGCAGCCCGTGAGCAGACAACACAGGCCAAGGAACGTGCCTCCGCCCAGACTGAGGGGAGGAGCAGAATGTTACAACCGACCAATGGGCAGAAGGGGCAGCTTCAGGGACATTAAGGAAGTAGGAGACCGGGATGTGCTGCCTGTTTGAACGCTAAAACGAGGCGCGTTCAAGTAAAAGGCGTAATTAACACTCAAACACTCAAAGGGTAATTAACACTCAAAAACAGGTGTTTTGTTTCCTTGCAGACCCTCCCCCAATCCTCTGATGCCATTTAATAAATAGAAAATAGGTACAGGGACTTCATAACTTAACAAAGTGAAGAAAATATCAGTTAAGGTCACTGGTTAATAATGAACTGGTTAATAATGAACTGGTTAATAAGGAACTGGTTAATAATCAACTGGTTAATAATGAACTGGTTAATAATCAACTGGTTAATAATGAACTGGTTAATAATGAACTTCACCTGGTCATTTTGGTCTTAATGAGGAATTTCTCTAAACAGGTGTAACCAACCAGTACTATGACCGGGTACATTTTACACCTCTGGTCACAGTGACCGGGTTGGATCTACATGGTAACCCAGACACACCAACCTAACCTTGAAACATCCTCAGCAACGTTTTTGTTGAAAGAATCAACTGAAAACTACCAGCATTAGCCGTTCCCTCCCATAAAGTCATCTAGAGGACTCCTCTCAGTACCGGTCTATTATCAGAGCTCATATATCCACATGGAGTACTCTAACAAACTCTGCGGTTTCAACCCTGTCATTTGTTTCGTATTTATAGACGTTCACAGAGTCAACTGGTTTGAATACATGTCCACGTGCATCTTTCAGGCAGTAGCGTCTAAATGATTCCACTACACGCTGTGACACCTTGTGACTGTATTCAACCTGGCCCACACATGACAACCCAGCAAGTAGTCCAGCTGACATTAACGCACGCTGCCGGAAGTGTCCGACCATCACTACAATCTATGTTTACAAAACACACGGGGAAGATTCTTCCTGTTCCAAAGAGAACAAACAGCACAAGGCCATTTTGAAGATTGCACTTAATAGATATATTACACTGGGTAAAATGGAATGCAGTTGCTCTGATACAACACTGTGGCCACCACTGCATTTATTAGATATATTACACTGGGTCAAATGGAATGCAATTGCTCTGATACACCAATGATGCCACCACTGCATAAAATACAACCCCCTCTCCTGTTACCTGGTGCCAGTGACTCGTTTGTAGTGGTCCTTGGAATACACGGCCAGGATGCTGACCCCAGATCCGATGTTGACCAGCAGCATGGGGAAAGGGTCTGCCAGACTGCATGGGGTCTTCACACTGTTCTGGGTGTCTGACGGGTTCTCCAAGAAGTAGCACTCGGGGTGGCCATTGAAGCTCACGGAGTCCACATAGAGCAGGCCGTGAATCAGACAGTCCAACTCATCCAGCTTCAACAGCTCCAAATCAGCCATCTGCAAGGTGACGGATGTCAGGTGGAGTGAGAGAGGTGGAGCAGAAAGTCAGGAAAGACAAAGGTGGATGGAGAGAAAGAATGAAACATAGAAAGAGAACAATTGTGTGTCAAACAACGCAGAGAGAAATATGAAGCATGTGGAATAAGCCAATAGCTGCCAGGGCTGAAGAGACCTAAACAATGTCAGGTCTTAAACACCCGGCGCACGGGTGACCCCGCCAGGGTCACCGCCGGCAACCCCCTCCCGTCACTCACCGTCCTGAAGTCATTCTCAAACTTGTAGGCCCCTCCCCCGGTGGCACACAGCGTGGTGTGGAGGCTGGAGAAGTGCTTGTCGCTGCCCATCTGGATGAAGCGGTGCATGGCCTGCGTGGGGAAGCGGATGAAGTGCAGGTTGCCCGTCCGCCCGCACACCGAGAGGTTCCTCAGCTCCAGGTGGACGTCACGGACGCCCGTCTTGCCGTAGGCCACGTTGGAGGTCAGGTAGCGGCGGATGCTCTTCAGGTTCTCCACCTCCTCCTGCTCCTCCTCCGCCGTGATGTCCTTGGGCTCGAAGTAGACCAGCTTCACCAGAGTTCCCCCGATGTCCATGCCGAACCAGGGGAAGGCTGTGGAGACGGAGCGGAGGATGAACGGGGGCTGGAGTTCTGGTAGTGCGGTGCCTTGTTACGTTATTAGCCCCAAAACACGCTGAAAGAGTCCAAGCAACAAAGACAACGTTGTGTCTGTCTGACCGGCGTGAAAGACTGGACCTCGAGGATTTGGGGATTTCCCAGGTGGGTCAGAAATCCCTGCCGGCGCCACATTCAGAGTTTAAAACAGCACTCTAGCCGTCAAGAAAAAGTGAAGGCACCTGGCAGGTTTTAATGGCACGCTTGCATGTGTTTCCTTCAATCTAACGCACCAAACATAGCAGGACTATCCAGGACAACGGCTGTCATTGGATCACACAGTTGAGGTTTTAATCTGACGTTGCTAACATGGAAGCTCTCAGCTCCTCGTGTTAAAAGACAACAGCAACAAACTTCAGCACGATACATGTTACCCCTGTGTGAATACAGCCGTAGGCTATAAAAGATCAAGCAGGTTACTGAGGTGGAAATGACGTTAAATAGGAGAGGAGCATGTCCTGTTTCCTGGTTCAGACCGTAGGTCTCAGAGGACATCATAAAGTCTGAGAAGGTTGAGGAGCATGCCCTGTTTCCTGGTTCAGACCGTAGGTCTCAGAGGACATCATAAAGTCTGAGAAGGTTGAGGAGCATGTCCTTTTTCCTGGTTCAGACCGTAGGTCTCAGAGGACATCATAAAGCCTAAGAAAGTTGAGGAGCATGTCCTGCTTCAGACCGTAGGTCTCAGAGGACATCATAAAGTCTGAGAAGGATGGCAAAACATTGAAGAACAGTTCCGACATCAATAACAAGGAGATAACAAGTTTTAAAAGCATAACAGCCCTGCAAAAGACAAAGTCTGAGTTGAGATTACAAGTATTGAACTCCACAAAATGGTTATATAACTGCCTGCCAGTACAACGATAATGGTTACACCAAGTCTGAATGTAGTCTATTAAAACATACAGGCACATCATTTTCAACTGATAGAGAAGTTTGGTCTACAGTGGTGGCATTTTACTAAAATGGAAATTTGCTGCTATAGTTGAGATACAATCACAACTGTTGTGTTTATTATAGGGGAGGGGTCAAGGGTAATGGTAGAGGTAACAATTGTTTTACACACACAATAATGTATCCACACATACTTACACCCACACCAACCTGTAGGGGATTATAGATATTGTTACCAAATAAGGTTTGTTTTTTGTTACATTTGTTTTCAGTGTTTTCATTTGGATACACTTGATAAAAATTAGACTGTGCAAAACATTCAATAAAATGCATTGCAGTCAATTCAGGTAATATAATGGAACTCTCTTTAGTACGAGAAATTAAATTGAGGTCAACATTAACAAAGCAGAGTGCCATGATTCATTGACCAAACAGTTACAATCAAAGTCCGTGACCACAAAATGTGTCAATCATCTGCAAAACTACACCTGGTAGGGAATTGTGACAGCTGGTTTGAGGTCACGATCCGTTTATGAGACCAAAACATAGATAATACTATGATAATCTAACCACACTTCTTTCCTGCATTGCCTGGAGCATAGCAGATTATATTACCACTATGTACAGATTGGGGTTTTAATCAATGTGCCAAAATCTGACATTTCTGCAGTCGTTTGGTGGTTGATCAATAACTGGTGTGCTGTTCATACATTGGTAATAAAGCATACACCACTAGTTCAAGAGTAGTTCAAATCCCCAAGAGGGATCTATGTTTTATCCTTTAGCATATGTGCAGATCAAGTTTGTTTCTGTTTTTGTTTCTGACCACTGAAATAAGGGAAGCCAAAGAATAATGAACACGTGTCTTAATTTGACAAAAACCCGAATATGTTGGTAATATTGGTTAATGCATGGAATATAACGTTTGTAATTGTTTAGAATAATGTACAGTTTAAATGATTCCGTGAACTCGGAATTATGCATTGCAACATCTTGTTAAAAAAACTTCGGACTCACCTAATGGCATCAAAGATCACCACTGAGATTTTGACCAAGGATTAACAATTAACTAACAATAGAGTCTGCTGTGACCACTGCTCTTTACGAAAAAATATATATATATTGATAACAAATACTCATTAGGACATTCACTGCTGCAGTGGGTCGGGGGTGGTGGGTGAACACTAGGGCATTGCATTCGGAACTATTCGCTCTCTCCGGGATAACGCAATTAGACATGAAGCCGAGGAATGTCGACTAGTGGGCAGAACCAACCCACCGCAGAACTTGTCTGAGGTCCGTACTAGAAATAATATCGCTCTCAACCACACTACGCCCTAGATGGTGTTTAATAACGCAAAAAGCCCAAGTTACAAATGACTTTACGGCAGTCTACTCTAAGAACAAATGAACAACACGTAAAGCCATTCCTAAATTGTTTCCACTGAGGCTAAAAAAGCATCAACTGTTATGTAAACAATTTCAACCAACTTACCTGGTTTCTTTACATTTCTCAGCTTCATAGTGATGCGCAGTTCAGGGGCATGCAAAAAATAATTATAAATACCAGAAAAACAGACATGCAATGTTAAGGTGTATTACTGTTCTCCAGTTTATATTGTTACAAAAAAGAAAACGCAACTTTCTTGCATTGTGAATTCCACTCCAATAACTTCTTACAGCATCCCAGAAACCAGCGAACAGTAATTCTATACTTTCGGGGGGCGGTGCTCTGGCTCTTTAACCCAGCCTTACCAAGACAGAGGGCGGACGCTAATTGGTCGAATACGCCAGGCCTTCTTATCAGAAGCTCACCTTCTGACTGAAAAGCAACCAATGACAGTCACCAATTGCAAACTGACGGGTTTCGTAAAAACCAAACGAGTCGCTTATTTTCTAATCAATGACAGAATAAAATAACTGAAGATGTCTTTATGCTACTAGCGATATACTCGACCTACATATGATCCCAGTGTGCACGTCAAAACCACGTTTCTCCCTATGGAACACAAACCTATATTTACCCCTGACGTTTGCCAGGTTTCAACATTCCGGCTTGCATGAAGCCCGTAGCATAGAGGACCCTTAGACGTTTCGCAATGTTCCTGTAACCCTGAAATAGTTTGCGAACCTAATCACGAACTAGCTCACCCTCTACACCCTAATCACCCATTTCGTGCCTGACGAAACAGTGTAAATCGGGTGAGTAAGACTGAGTGTCCCGTTTATAACTGAAAACCTTTTGTGAAGTCTAGTGTGAAACGGTAACGAAGTATCATTCATTGATGAGCCAGTTATAAGAAAAAACAACAAATGCCGACAAGATGCTAAACCGTTTGCCAATGACACTTACGAGGTCTGTTTCTCTTCACTGATTCCGCTCTTCTTCGTAACCTGCATCTTTTTGCAGGAGATGAGCCACTTGCTTCGACATCATAGGTAACCGTATGTAAGTGATGATAGTGTTCAACGTTACTCGAACCGCCACTACAGTTTCCACTTGTATTGTATGCATTGCAGCCGCCGTTGTTAACCTGAGAATGAAAGCCCATTTGCAGTCCGTTGGCATGACATGGTCCAAACCCCTTTTTGTCGTTAATTGATTTGGCTTCATCCATTGTTCTAGCTAATACAGCCGACTGCCAAGCTAGTCGAAACGAGCCAAGCCGCTATCGCTTTCTAGCTAGCAAGCTATGTTAGCTCGTGCCAAAAATGCAACATAAGCTACACGGAAAATGTGTCTCGTGTGAAATTGCTCTTGAATTGTGGATATTTGCCGTACTTGATAGCGATAATGTGCGTGTTATTCGGCTGGTAAAAGGCGCCACGACTTAGCCGCTAAAACACGGTTTGGCGGAGGTCACTGTCGGTCATTTCCCCCATTGAACGTCCGATGCCGCTACAGCGTCGGACTGAAGCAGCTGGTTTGTCAGCTTGGGGCTAGCTAGCTGGTTACGTCACACAAACCCGTTTGCCCTCTCTAGGGGACACCGTGCGATTGTCTATACGCAGAACAGTCATTTTAGTACAGGCTTGAATACGATAATTTATTCTCAAATTGGTAAATGTTATAACTTTGTACGAGGTTAATATCTAAGCTTATTTTTAGACGATTCGTCGTGACTTAATTATCACGCGAGCTGTCTGGGGTAGGCTACCGCATTCCTGTTCAGCTGATTTATAACGCACAAACCGCCTGGAAGAGGGCACGACCGGCTGTGATTAACGTTTTATGATTAATGTGTTGAAACTGACGGTGATTAAAAATATTTTGGCTGTTACGTTGTTATTCCCGACACTGGAGTTTCACAGGTGATTATGCAGTTCCGTTTGCACCTGTGCCTCTTATATATATTTTTTTAATCATTTGCAACTAATGTGGCAACGTTTTGAGTACATATAACTTTCCAAAAACAGTCACGTCACTAACCCTAGCTTTACCCTTTGAGAGATTTTGTTTTAGGTCGGAAGTCCCATTAAGCCCATTAAGTAGTCCACTATCCAGCATGTATATTCTTTGTTAAAAATATACCTTTTAATACTATATTAAAATGATTTAACATAAAATATATATATATTGCCACCACCACCTAGTGGTCACAAACATGAACAAGTAGTTGTAGAGACTATATAAAAAAAAAAATTCTAGGCCTCCACAGATGTTTGTTAACTAACAACTGGTCTGGTTGCTCAAAAGACTGAGTAATCAGAACAGTTTGTCTGGTAGACCATCATATTTAAACTTAAGCCATGGGTTCTGATCTTAAATGGTTCATTACTATAACAATTCACTCTGAAAACTTGTGAAAGGATGTTACAGAGCCCACTCATTTAATGTTTCATGACAGATAAACAATATAGTCACATGGTCATATAATAGCCACATTCCTGTAAAAGCCACATTCCTGCATTATCACAGAACCTAGAAACCCCACTGTTGTTACTGCAATACCCCTGGGGGAATCGTATTGATCAACACTTATTCCATGATGATTACTTTAAAAGTGTCTTCACTCTGTGTTCCAGATGTAAGGTGTATTACATCCCCACTTGCACACATGAAAATTTCCTCTAACACCCCACAGGTAACAAAACACACATGCGATTGCCTCTCACATGTAACAGGACACACATGTCATTTCCTCTGACCCACCATTCCAGGACAACGGCTTTTCATTGGAACACAGTCGAGGTTTCAGTCTCATGTTGTTGCGGCTTTGTCCTTATATTTGGGGCACAGTTGGCAGAGTCGGGTCAGAATGGAGCCCACGGATGTTGAGAGGTTGTCGAGGAACACGCTTGGGGCAGTTTCCCTCTGCCCTTACCAGGGAAGTTCTGACCCATCCCAACTGTACACCCTGCCGGTCTTGTCCACGTCCAGGCCGTCCACGATGTTCATGAGGCAGCACACTGAATGGGCCGGGCTGAACAGCTTGTCCCTGGGTACGTTCCCGTGGTAGGGCCGGGACAGGTCCGTGTCCACGGTGCCGGGATGCACGGACACACACAGCACCTTGGGCCGGATCCGCCCCAGCTCGATGGACAGGTTCCGTGTGGCCATGTTCAGGGCTGCCTTGGACATCCTGTAGCCGTACCAGCCGCCGAGATCTAGACAGACAAGGACTCTTATTCTGAAGTCCGGGGAATGCTGTCCTGTAAATTAGCACCAGTGGCCTTAATAAAGGCCAACAAACACACACACACACCGACACACTTTGCTTTAGTAAAATGTCTGCAGCACAGACATCTGGATTGGTAACATGTACTGGGTCAGCCAAACTGTCGAATCATATTACAGCAGCCACTGGACACTTTAATTACCACCAGTGACCATTTATAGGGACCTGTTCTTTAACATTCACAACAACCTGATCAATGTGCATGACCACGTGCTTGACAGGTGGCTTGACAACACGTGTGTCGCGTGACATGATGCCGGGTTGGGCGGGCATACCGTTGTCGCCAATGGATCCAACTTTTGCCGTGATGTTGACGATGATCCCGCTGTGCTGTCTGGGCTTCGCCGACGGCTGTCGGCCAAATGCACCGCTACCCTTCTGCAGCAGCGGAGCGAAGTATTTGGCCATAACCAACGGACCCACGGTGTTGGTCGTTAATGTCGCGATGATTCCCTAAAACCAGATGAGTCATGTCATGAACTGAATAATGTTGAAAACAGAATCATCCTAAGAAAACACTCGTTGATTGCAGTTGACAATGAAAAAACATGGACTACTGACGACTGTCGCAAAGGGGAAAAAATAGTTGTAGTGACTTTGTTGATAGGGAGAAACCAACACTAACCCCTGGTTGGTGTGAAGTATACATGTAATAAACTTCTCTGTACCCCTATGTAACCTTCCTCCACTAATGATGACCTAATATTTAGCTACTTACGTTGTGATGGTGGTCGAAGTTAGCTCCCAATTTTTTTTACTTACCCGTGCGGAAACATCTCTCAAGCTGGTCTCGCCTTTCCCAGACGGATGAAGCATCGCTGATGAGTTGATGATCAAATCAAGTTTGCCGAAAACCTTTTTAACGGATTCTGCTGCGTCTTTGATGTCATCTTCTCTGGTTACGTCCAGTTTTAGGACAGTGACTCTCCCCGGGTGTTGTGCTGCTAAGCTCATCAACTCCGTAGACGTTTCCGGATTTCTGCATGTCGCAATTAGCACTCCTGTGGCTTTGTTAATTAAGATATTTCTGCAAAATTCAAGTCCCAGTCCTCTACTAGCCCCTTGAACTAAGGCTACGGAAGTCATGACACACGCAGATGTGATTTAAACTGGGTAACAACGCCCTCTGTGGTTTGTATAAATGCATACTTTCACAACCCTATTTGTTTTGGAACGAACACCTTGGTTTTCTTCCGTTGGAAAGATGTCGCACGCATCAACGAATGGTATCGTGCCACGTCAACGACTGCAATGTGTCAATGGTGAATTATAACTGACTGGTCTACAAAAAATAATGAGTAGTCAATTATGATCAAAGTTGTTTGTGAATCTGTCAGTCTGTAATCACGGAATAATCGGATCTGATCTGCTAGGTGAAATTGGTCTACCTTTGTAAACCAACCCAAATTAATTCTAATTAGCATGTCAACACATATCTGACGCCTACTGTAAAAACAGCCAATTTGTCAACCCCAATGTGAAACTGTTAAATTGTTTAACACCAATGTCTGTAAACAAAGTAAATGTAGAAAAGACGGTGCACTGCACAGTCTCAACACCAGTCCTCAGTCCTGGCACATTATATTTCTCCATACTGAAACGGTTTGTAGGCAACTACCACAGATCAACCACATGGTGGTGCTAGATGCTTACGATAACAGGTTATTATCCATGTTCAGTCTGTTTCTCAAGGAGCAGGACATTATTGAAAAGTGACGACAAAAATGCTCTATGCTACAGATTTTGTCTATAGTCTAGGCTTTTGCGTTTTGTCTATTTTTGAATAGGCGGGGAATTTGCTGATTTAACGTTACACTGGCAATAAATGACACACAATCACCTTTTAATACAAGTGTGAAAAAAGAAGCCGTTTGATTCGATTTCTGAGATTTCACGTGTTTATTTTAAATAGAATATGAATAATTATAAAACGGGTGGTTAGCGTTGATCGTCATGGGTTATGAGACCGTATACTACGGGTATGACATCACTTCTTATTGTTATAACTTTGTTGGTAATTATTCAAGCAATTGGGCATCTCGTGGGTTTGTGATGAGGAGCCAATGAACCACGGTTGAGCGCAGCATGCGCGTGAACATAACAGCTCTTAGTCGTGGTATATTAGCAATATACCAGACCCGCTCGAGCCTTATTGTTTACATATACTGTATATGTACTACATCATATTCAGTACGAGACATCACGGGTCCCTTCTGTTTTTAGGGCTTAGCCGGCAAGATTTAAGAAATGTGTTTTTGTTCTGTAAACAATGCATCCATCCCGGGTTGATGCGGAAAATACGAACGTTTTCTTGGTCATAATTACACGTTAAAATAATTGTAAATGATTTGCTGGTTGCAGTGAAGTAGCCATTCTGTCAGAAAGGCAACAAACCGGAGACCTTGAATAAACTCTGTCCTGGTTTGTTGGGGGGTCTTATGGTGGGTTACAAGTTCAGCCGTGGTTACTGGTAGTTGAATGGGATCTTCGCCAGGCGCCTAACTACTAATAAGTACGTCCTGCTTGAGCGGTGCGATAAGAACTTGAATGTCTTGGAGAGACTGCTTCGGAGGACTGGACTTGATTTTCCAGAGCAGCAGGATGTCTGCGGAGAAATGTTTGCCATTTTCTTTTATACTCGCTTGCGCGGTGCGTAAGGAGTAAAACCACATGTGTGAATTTCCTCAAAATAGAGCAATTTGCGTGTTTCTGGCAGGTGTGAATGTGTGCTCTGGGCGGACGACGCGCATTAGTCATCACTCGTGCACACTCGTGTTCGTGGGTCGTGTAACGCGTTTGCAAGTTTTCGGATAAAAACGAAACAGCATGGTCGTGGATGCTAATGGAACTCTCAACAGCAGCAACATCATGAGAGTTTACATGATGGAGAGGACGAAAGAGGTCAGTGCAACAAACATGATTTCGGAGGCACTGGTTCCGCACTTGCTCAAGATAGTCAGGGAGGCGGCGGAGGCTGCGTCCGCTACTCCGCAGCCTACAACTCTGTTGATGGAGAATGACACCAGTTGCCACGAGCAAATTCTGAACTATGGCAAGGTGGAGAAAGTATTCATCGGAGGTATTCTCACCATGCTCACGTTGTTTACCATCTGCGGGAACCTGCTGGTGGTTATATCGGTGTGTTTCGTGAAGAAGCTGCGGCAGCCTTCTAACTATCTCATCGTGTCTCTGGCGGTTGCGGACCTGTCAATCGCGGTGGCAGTGATGCCATTCGTCAGCATAACAGACCTTATCGGGGGGCAATGGGTTTTTGGACAAGTCTTCTGCAATGTCTTTATTGCCATGGACGTTATGTGTTGCACTGCGTCCATAATGACTCTGTGCGTAATCAGTATCGACAGGTGAGTGTTTTATTTTAAGACATTTTATTACTGTTCATATGACGTAAATACACTTTTACTGTAAACTTCTCACCTGGAACTGCTACGTCCTATTGCTGCGGAGCCCCACAGTCCTTTGCGGGGAAATCGACTGCTTCATTCTATTCCATTTGCAGTAGGATGTCCTGCGTGTACTGGCATGTGTGTGTGTTTTATATGCCGAGCAGCCAATGAACATAAGATGCCAACCTGTGCTTTTAAGGTACCTGGGGATCACCAAGCCCCTGACCTACCCGGGGAGACAGAACGGCTGCTGCATGGCCAGGATGGTGCTGTCGGTGTGGCTTCTGTCCGCCTCCATCACCCTGCCTCCCCTGTTCGGCTGGGCCCAGAACGTCAACGACGACAACGTGTGCCTGATCAGCCAGGACTTCGGCTACACCATCTACTCCACCGCCGTGGCCTTCTACATCCCCATGTCCGTCATGTTGTTCATGTACCACCGGATCTACCGGGCCGCCAAGCTCAGCGCCGCCAAGCACACCATCGCCGGCTTCCCGCGGGTCGACGGGGAGGAGGCGCGGCGGGGAGGCGCGGCGGCGCCTGAGGAGTCCACGGAGCAGGAGGAGGCGGGCGTGTACTGCGTCTCGGCGGCGCTGCGCCTCCACAGGGAGGTGGGGGAGTGCGCGCAGTTCTCCCGGCTCACGCGGGGCAACCGCCGGAACATCTCGGTGTTCAAGCGGGAGCAGAAGGCGGCGGCCACGCTGGGGATCGTGGTGGGGGCGTTCACGGTGTGCTGGATGCCCTTCTTCCTGCTCTCCACCGCCCGGCCCTTCGTCTGCCGGGCGGAGTGCCCCAGCTGCGTGCCCCTGTGGGTGGAGAGGACCCTGCTGTGGCTGGGCTACGCCAACTCCCTCTTAAACCCCTTCATCTACGCCTTCTTCAACCGGGACCTGAGGACCACCTACAGCAACCTGCTGCGTTGCCGCTACCGCAACATCAACCGCAAGCTGTCTGCCGTGGGGATGCACGAGGCCCTCAAGCTGGTGGAGAAGCCGGGCTCCGTGGCCTAGAAGGCCCCTGTGGCGGGTCAACGGCGTCCTGGTGACCCCCGCCGGCGGCACCGGATCACCGGATCGTGATGGGAAATGTCTTGCAGTGGTATATGGCTAGCTTGTCCACTGTGTGACATTCTGGATTAACGTGTGTATGTCTAGACATATTGAGGAGGAATGCGGGGGGGGGGGGG
>JACXGK010001134.1:0-14871 GCA_016801125.1 Novumbra hubbsi | reverse complement strand
ACTCCATGGTCATTGGTTTTGTGGCTGTGGCCTGATGCTCTTCCTCTGGGCGTTGTTCTGTGGTGCTAATGGTCGCACTAACATGACAGACCAATCAATAATAGTTAGTTTGCTTGAGGCTTGTAAATGAACATTTTTATGTATGTCACCCACGGCAACGACTGAGTCTAAAGCCCTCTACGTTGTACTGTTGCGGTTTCACGAAACACAATGCCTCAGTAGAGAAATGGTGGTTAACTGGAACTTTAAAGGGCGATCTGTGATCGCTTAGTCCATCTTTGCACTTTTAAATTAATAGTGTCCCCAATGTCTTATTATGTTATATAACTTATTAATGCCTTAGAGGCTTTGTTTTATTGCTGTATGCCATCTAATTCCAAAATACAAGCTTGTTTTATGAGCTTGAGCTATGTTTATGGATTTGAGGGTCTTTATATTTCTCCAGTTTGATTTTGTTTCAACTAATATCTGCCACTTTTTTGAAGGTTGAACAGTTTCTTTACTCACTACAACAATGCTGTGGCTCTTTAAAATGTTGTGTGGGCAAGGAGACAAGGGTCAAGGAGACAAGGGTCTAGGAGGCATTCTGATATTGGGGGGACATATTTGACAACAGTGTGAATGTTAATGTCTTCACCAAAATGTCTATTTAATATGTAGTTCTGTGTGTTTTAATGGGACTCAAGCGTTCATTGTGAATATTCTGATCAGTTTGACATTAAGTAAGTAGTGATTACAGAACATGCAATAGTCCTAACTAGCATTGGTAAATGATACAGTGTGTGATTTCATTTGCATGGTAGGACATTTCAGGTGGAAAGTAATTGCAGAAAGATGATAATATAACTAGAGCACATTTTTTAAATTACTAATACAAAAATGATGTTACTAAGAACTCAGTCAGTCATGTTAGTCCTGCTTTAAGTTTTCCCATCTGCTACTGTAAACCACCTTTAATTAATACTTGTCACCATCTTACCTGTTGGTTTGCGGTCTCTTCCTCTATTTATCTGTCTTTCTGATCAGTGTTATTGTCATGACTGCCTCTCCTGCATAATGTAAACACATAAAGTACATCCCTAAATTCAGATGCTGTCCTTCTTATCAGAGCTACTATTCAATGACTCTGATTGATTTACATGATGACAGTTACAACAGTATCTTGGCTTGGCACTTATCAGTGATTTACCTGTTGGTTTGTGTTCTCGTCGTTCCTTGCCTGTCTGTTCATCACTTTGCTGACATGATCATTTAATAGCATGAACAAAATTCTTAATTTATTTAACACACTTTTAGGATTCACAGCTGTATCTAGATGATTCAAACATCTAAACTGAAGGAAAGAAATTTGCCAGCTGTGTTGTGGAGATTGTTACATAGAACCTTGGTATTTACACTCCATTCTTGCCTTGCGCTGGCTCATCCATAACTTGGTTACTAACAGACCCGATAGTGAAGACTAAGATAGATAATACATACATAATAATAAATATTTTTGCCATATTTCATGACGTTCGTTCTATAGCTATGAAAATGGACTGACGTCTATACACGTCGTACTTGATGTGAAATCAACACCCAGCCTACACACGCTGCTTGTCTTGAAAGAATGAATGAAGAATGTGGCCGGACGTGTGCTGTGATAGACAAGTCGTTATTTACTATCTTTTTTGATGACAGTGACTGTCATCTCATTATGGAATACAGAAAATAAATTGTAGTATTTTGTTTGTAATGAGTTTGAGAGTTTGAATATAATTTTGGCATAGGCTGTGAATCAGTCGATGGCGATTGTGAGAAAGGCGGTATTGTTGTGTACGTTAAAGTGGAATAATGGATACATAAACCTGTTCACAGCTACCTCACGACATTTCTCTGGTCATTTATTGACCACAATGAGGATATCGTCTCAACGTTCATTGGTTCGTGTTTCTGATGTGGACACACAGTGAACTGTTTGAGTCATCTGTTGTTTCACACCTCAACCCATAGCAAGCGGTCAGCGTGGGTGTGCAGCCAGTCATACGAACTTCACACGTATGAATCAGATGCCACGCGGATATTACTCAGTATCCAGACAAAGAAGGAATGGCTGCGATCTGGTCTGATCGAAGATTTTGCCAACGGCAATAACTAAGTCAATGTCCCTTTTATTAAGTCCAACATGCATTTATCCGACTGTATGAGATATGTTATATTGGTCCCCTCTGCCAACAGCAGGCTATATAGACTTTTAATGCCAATTGCAGATGCTCCTTCAATGGGCACAATTTATCTGGATTTATCAGGATTTTACCAAACTCACCATCACTCACATCGTTCACTGTTCAGTCAAACGTAGAAAATGTAGCGCAGTTGCGGTAGAGCCTATTAAACTTAAAAAAAAAAAATACATTGCAATAATATGTTGTCTTATCGGGCTTTTATTGTAAAATATTTAAGAATAAATATTTCGCAATTGACCTGCCTCTTAAAAACAAAAACATTTTTAGTGAAATGTTAAAAATACATTCACTGTTTATATAGACTTGTTTTACCCTAGTTGAAAGTTGCAAATATGCTGCTGATGTTGTTTTAGAGTTTAATAACTAGGAAATAATGAATTTATGGAGGTTAATTTACATATGAAAGGGCTTGCAAAAATTAGGATGTATTTTTATGATATTTGCTGTTTCTACACAGAGACAACAAATGTGTCCATTACCATATATTTCCATATCATCTCTGAGCGTAAGCATCATGGCTCATCTGTGCAGTTAAGTTTAAACTATTTATCTGTATTTACAGTAATTATGACTTGATACTGTTGATTATACAATTACTGGGATTCAGAGTGATGTCAGTGTAGGTGGAGTTTTCACTTCCTTTTGAACATGGAGAGAAACACATCACTTTATCAAGTTGAGTTTCCACAAGTTTGTCTAACCTCTTTTTCCAACTCAGGAGTGAGCTGTATAGGTCATGTGGAGGTCATACAGGCTCGTTCTTTACGTACGTTACGGAAACACAATCAAGATAGCCATTTTAATATAAGTCAACACATTGTGGGGTGATTTGCTCATCATGTTTTCGAATACAAAACTATGCACCGAACAAAATGTGACATTTATGAATTCAGCCCTGGGGAACCCGACCATAGTCTGGGTCCACGGGATAACTTCCCAGACCCAATGCACTTGTACACCGGGGGTGGAGACCATCTGTAGAGAGAGAATTGTAGGAAGTGAGTAGAACCTTCCAACTTCTCCTGTCGTTTTGGGTCCAAGTGATACGCCAATAGTTTTCTGACATTGACATTTGGCCGAGATGCTGCTTACGTCATAACCGCGTAGAAACTTGAGTCACGCATGCCTCGGTTATTGCCATTCCGAATGATGCACAGGTGCACATATCCATCCAATAATCAAATTGTTTCAAAGGTCAGAAATCCCTTAATGAATATGGCGCTATAGTCAGGGAATTTAGACTGGTCAGACCACAGGACACCTGTCCATCTGAAATGAGCTCTGGCCCAGGGAGCGAGACCTGGTGTCTGGGGCTTCTTCATGTATGGTTTCTTCTTTGCATGTTAGTGTTATAACGTTCATGGATGCAGCGACGTGCTCTGTTCACAGACAATGGGTTTGGAAATGGTGCCCGAGTTGGACTACTATGCTTTCAATAAAATGGCCCTCATCCCCCAGGAACCTAACCCTAACCCCCAGGAACCTAACCCCCATCCCCCAGGAACCTAACCCCCATCCCCCAGGAACCTAACCCCCATCCCCCAGGAACCTAACCCCCATCCCCCAGAAACCTAACCCCCATCCCCCAGGAACCTAACCCCCATCCCCCAGGAACCTCACGCTGGATGAAGGAGTGGGAAGGTCGGTGTATCTTCACCAACTGAAAACACAAAGTGACTGAGGTTCAAGGAACAACCACCGGACACCTGTACCTGAAAAGGCAATTAGATTTGTGAGAGAGATTGTGGTAATGTTGAAATTAAAACATACAACCTCAATCTGTCAGACAAATCAGAGTGAATTATATCCGCCAGATAGTATGACACCCAACCAGTGACTGTTCAGTTATGACGCTATAACACTCTGTTTAACTCAGTTAGAAAAGCATGCCATTTCCAAAAGGCCGCACCCACTACTGTAAGCTGTTCTAGATAAGTGACTTGACGGGAAGTAGTCTCTGTTTAGGTTACATTAATAGTCTCCAAGGGTGGAGTATAGTCTCCATGGGTGGAGTATAGTCTCCATGGGTGGAGTATACCCCGGGTGTGATTGGAGCAGATTATCACTGTGTTTCAGTGGTCTGCTCCCTACCATCGTGACACCTCCAGTCTTTGCAACATGATGAATGCTGTCCCAGTCTGGGAGATAATGACTTGAAAGCACACACCTGAACTCTTACTACATTTATGGGTCTGTCCTGTTCTATTGCTGGTCAGTGTTCAAGGAGAAGGCCCACTACTCTATTCAGTGGATGATCCACATACAGTAGCTTCGGAGAGTATTCAGACTTTCTCCATATTTTATTGTGTAGTGGACTGAATTAATAATTTGGCTTTTAAACAACATACCCATGACGACCAAGAAAAAACATGTTTATAGAAATTAGAGCCAATTTATTGAAAATGTAAAACTGAAATATGCATGATAGTATTGAGACCAATTATTCAGTACTTTGTAGAAGCACAATAATCATTGGATATGCTCATACCAGCTTTGCACACCTGGATTTGACTAGTTTCTGTCATTCTTCCTTGTAGATCCTCTCCAGCTCTTTCTGATTGGATGGGGAGCATCAGTGAACTGTGACCTTCAGGTTTCCCCACAGATAATTTAGGCAGAGTCCAGGCTTTGGTTGGGCCACTCAAAGACATTCTCAGGCTTGCCGGGTAACCACTCCAATGTTGTCTTGGGGAGTCCAGTTTGTTCCAGTCTGAGGTCCTGTGCTCTCTGGATTAAATTTTCTTCTAGGACTTCCCTGTATTTCGTTCCATCACCATACACCATTCAGTGCTGATGCAAAATGATTTTGATTCAGGCCCACTGCTATTTCAGCAAGAATCTCATCAATCATTCCACACGAACATAAAAATGCCTTAAAACAAACATCTTCAATCAAGCGTTAAACCATGCAGAGTCTGACTCCTCAGAAACGTACAGCAGGAGGTATGATATTTCCACTTGAACCTGTGAACTACATCATAATTTGTAATAATTAACCTTCTGCCGTGATTCAACTATAAATTAAACCATTTGGCAGATCCTTTTATTCAGACTGATTTACCGTCAACAGGAAAGGATACTAATTAGCAAACACATTGATGCAAACCCGCTTCGAGTCAAGGATTGCAGACAGGGTTTGTCTCGGGGGCCTCCAGAAGATGTCAGACCCATGACTCATGACACTGTTAGCTCCATAAACCAGACAGGGAAAATAGCAACAGCGGATAAACTGTCAACTGGTTCGAAGTTTCGAGTATTTTGCCAAGGTTTCCCATGGAGGGGGGTCCAGTTGGGGGGTCCAGTTGGGTGGTACCGGCCGGGTTGTTCTGGAAGGTTAGCAGTCCAAAACGGTTGTCCAAGCTAGACTCCTTGTGGTGGCTTCTGGGCATATTGTGAACATGTCCAAAGCGCCACGAGAACCTTGGGGCCATAAAATGTGAACCCGACAGATCATTAAAATTGTTCCAATCCAGGGAGCACCCATAATAGAGAATGAAGCCATAAATAGCAACATAACTGATGTAGGGCTTTGTTTAAATTCCCCCACTGCAACCGGACTCAGAAGTCAATCTTGTTGTCTGAATTGCCCTGGAATGGGTTTCAGGCAAAGGCAGGTCCATTTATCAAAGTGTCGGTGGCACCCGAAGCCAACTGGCCAATGGGCATTACTGGCAAACACCAGATGGGATGATCCAAATGGGCCTTTCTAATTGGAGTAAAGAGTCTTCAGGAAATACATGTGTGGTGTGTTCCAAAAGCCAGGGTCAGATTCCTGTTTCCTGTCTGGCCCTCAATGGGCCGCTACAATGGTCAGGTGTGATAAATGTGGTTGGTGGGAGATCTATATAAGACTCCATAGAGTGCACTGATATGCCACTTTGTGATTCTCTTCTCCGGAAAGAGTGTTATCTCTATTTAATCACATTTAGGAAACTAGACATCTTTGTCATCCATCCAATTCCTCTGGGCCCAGCATTTCAAAAGATGTCTCGTAGAGTTGCCCTATAAGGTAAAGGATAAAACATTGTGTTTTTCGTACTGCCCTAGCGAATTGGAGTAAGGTTTTCAACCCCGAACGGACTCAAGAAACTGCAAATTTTTTTCAAGATTAAGGAAATATGTTTTTTTGCTACAGAGCTATCCTTCAAGAACACCTTCAGTAAACATTTTTTTTTTACCTAGATTTGTTCTATTCAGAAATGTTATTTGAATTTTAGAAGGATCAGCCATTAACTTTAGTTTCTTTGGGGTGGAAGAAATTGGGGTTTATGTTGACCATCTGCCTTTTTTTTTCTTACATCCATTTCATACAGTAAAACAGGGGAGGGCAAACCTTTTGGCTCAGGGACCACATCAGGATTTAGAAATTAAATGGAGGGCCACATTTGTTTTTATAATTTGTTAATGCAGTTGAATGCAGGCCAGGAAAGTGCAAAAGTTAAAACATACATATACAGTCATAAGATCCCTTATAATGTGTAAATAATAAAAATTCTGATGTATAAGAATGGGCTAGTGAGTTGTTTTTTAATTCCCCTCAAAACAATTGTATTATCTTCCGCGGGCCAGATGGAACTGCCTCACGGGCCGCAGTTTGCCCAACCATGCAGTAAAACAATAACAGCATCATCAGGGCTGTGGAACCAAATCCCAATGGTAGACAGCCAACGTTACCACCACCAATGCACACCCAAACTATCACAGACCTCCGCCATGCGTGGTATGTCTTTTTCTTTGTAACTCTGCCTAGTAGACAACCATCCCAGAGTCACCTCTTCATTGTTGACGTTGAGTCTGGTGTTCTACGAGGATTATTTAATGAAGCTGCCAGTTGAGAACATGTGAGGAATCAGTTTCTGAAACTAGCATTCTAATATATCTTGCTCAGTTGTGCACCGGGGCCTCCCACTCCTTTTTCTATTCTGGTTAGAGAGAGTTTGTCGGTTCTGTGAAGAGAGTATTACACACATAAGAGATCTTTAGTTTCATGGCAATTCCTCACATTCTTCAACAAGAATAGGAATTCTTTAATCAGCACATGTTAGCTGTGCTAACATCATTGCAAAAGGGCTTTCTAATGATTAATTAGCCTTTTAAAATGATAAACCTGGGTTAGTATACACAACGTGCCATTGGAACAAAGGACTGAAGGTGGCTGATAATGGGCCTCTGTACACCTATTTAGATATATAAAAAATAAATAAAAAAGAAAGTATTTTTAATTCAATACACTCGGTTTGCACTCGGTTTTAATTTGCATTTTACACAGTGTTCCAACTTCTTTGGAAACCTTGGTTGTTCAATAGACATTCAACATTAACAATGTCTACACTGTATTTGACCCAAAACCTTTGAACGGTACTCTATATATAGAAGCTTTTATCCAAAGCAATTTACAGCAAGCCCACTATACCCACAGCTCTATACTCTGCAAACTGAACAACAAAGTGCAGACGCCAATCCCAAACAGGCCAGGGTTTCTGTAGTTGCAGAGGAGGCTTTATAAATACATCCCCTAACTCCTAAATATTGAATGGGCCGAGGGTAAAAGGATGTTTGAAGATGGGGACAGAGCTCTTCAGAAACAAGCCAAGGAGAAAATTGAATTTGACACTGCTCTTTCCTGCTTAATGCGCTTGAATGTCGCTCTACGTTTTGAATGACGAAAGCTCCGGTTCCCGAGGAAAGACAGAGCAGCCTGCGAACATAACATGCGGGGGAAACTAGATATTGTGATTATTTGAATTTATCAAGAGTCTTGTCCTCTTGTCCCCAGTGCTCTTTTGTACCCGCAGCAGATGCTGCATATCCATTGTAAGTGGGTTAATTCAGTCGACTGTCTTTCTATTCATCCTTCTGAGTTTGGAGTCGTGTTAATGAAACACAGACACTCCCATACAGCACTTCAGACACTGCTGGGCTCTTCTGGGCTTTAGGCTGGAGAACAGGAAGCAGGAACTGGCATTTAAATGGTAGAATCATGGCAGCTGTGTGGGGAAGTGGTTACACAGCAACATGTATAACATCATGACTGTGTGGTTGGTGAGGGGAAAGCATGTCTTTGACTAGACACCGGGCAGGCTCTAAGGGGCTCTACGGGGCTCTAAGGGGCTCTACGGGAATGATGGCGCTGCATTCATTTCGTGGTGTAATTTAGGATGCTGAATTCCGAATGCACTTCACTCACACATCAGTCTGATATCTTCACAAAGTGCTATTGTACAGATTACTAAAGGGGCCTTGACACAGGGCCCCTTTCCCTTATCTACTGGGTCCCAAAGCACTCAGCACCATATCTGAATTGAAATCGACCGTGCAGTAAAACGCTTCTATCCCTAAACCCACACCAACTCCCCAAACCTAGAATACCCACCTCATAGCTACGGGCCGCATTTGAAAAGACAGCAGTGAAGCAGTGCCAGGATGCCTCCCAGGCCTGAGAGAAGGTGGTCGGAGCTTCAGAGAAAATATCTGCACAACTACTCGTGCCCGAACCAAGGAGGAATAGATTCTAAATATACTCCATTTAATCCATGCAGGAAAGAACGACAAAAGGTTTTAGAGAACAGCACAGTTGTGGGTTGAATGAGAATGAGTGCCTCGGCACAGGCGCACCACTCGGTCGACTCGGGATAAATGCTCAGAACTGGGTCGCATCCACTAACATGATTACCTTTTGAATCCCTTTGATATTTTCTGTAGAAATTCAGGCACCAATTTTGAACTTTGTTGCATTATGCATCTTTAAATGTGGAGCTCAGAGAGAATAAGAAATCTGCTTCTTTATATGAATAATGACTTTGCTAACAGGTAACAGGATTCAGTATTTTAGTATCAAAGACTAACTTCAAAGAAGTAAAAATGGCAGTATCTATCAACAGTATTTTCTGTAGACTATACATTTTTATGTGATTAGTTTAATTTGCATCAGGCCCTTATTCTACAGGATCTATATTGCGTGACCGAAACTCTCATTTTATGGGGAAACGAATCCTTTTTTATTATTCATTGAACATCTATTATTCAAACCCTATCTGGCTTTACTCTTGTTGCATATTTTCATTTTGTTTTTGCTGGAGAACTCATTGGATAAATCTTTACAACCATGTTAGTTGCATACAGCTTACAAATGTTGTGGGCAATTATTTATTGGGGTTGTGAAGATTGCATTGAACTATATTTGAACACAATATTTCCCACTGAAGGTGTTGCAGGTATGACCGCAACATACAGAACAGAACACCTCTCAGTACTGCCAGGATTCCAGATGAGTCACAAGGCATTTTGTCCTGTTGCCTTGATCAGTCATATTCAGTGAGTCCCAAAAGTGTCCCAAAACACTTGGACCGCGAACTCTTTTCACACACTCTCAATTGACTGGGGTCTTTTTGGTTTTATGCCACTCTAGTGAGGCTTTGGCTGTATGTTCCCATCAAGTCTCAAGTCTCTTGCGGACTTTCACAGGTTTTCTATGTACTTTCTCATATCTTATGCAGTGATGCATCCCCATAGCATGTTGCTCCCACCACTAAGCTTCTCTGTAGGGATGGTGAGGTGTGTTAGACTTGATCCAAACACACCTCTTCGTGTGGAGGTTTCACCAGACAATATAATCTTCCACTTTATCATATGCCTCAGCCGTAGGGGACTGTAAATCCTTCAGTTTCCAAAGGCCTCAGTGTGGCCTTCATAATTAGTGTCCATCGCACCCGCATACGGAATCTTTTGACGATCGCCTGTTCCAGACAGACCCACAGTTGTGCCGGGCTTTCTCCATTTGTTAATATTTGACTTTACCGAGCTCCAGAAGATATTCAATTACTTGGAAATGTTCTTCTTTGGGAGCTTTTAAACAATCCGATCACGAGATAGCTTTGTTCCTTTGTCTTCAAGATACTTTCGGTTGGAAACAGGTGGACTCCATTAAACTAATTACCTAACGATTGGTTGCACTACAGCTCATTCATTTGTGTCATAGCAAAGGGAGTGAATACTATTGCAATCAATTATTTTCTATTTTTACATGAGTTTGTTTAACTGTGACATGTCTTATTTTTCACTGTAACATTTATGAACGTTTTTGTGCTGACCAGTGGGGAATCCAGTTTGATTTCAATACAATTCAGGTGGCAGGTAAACACTCCTGAGAGCCACTGTAGTCAACTACAAATAATTTTCCAATCCATTGACAATGGAGACGATTTCAGCCTTCGAGTGCCAGAACAGACCCTGAAAATTCTTGACCCAATGGATACTGCTGGACTAGCAAGTGCACCGATTCAGCAAAACACAGACGTCAATGAACGGTTCAAAGGGGTTAGTGATTTATTGAACCACTAACACACGAGTTAGCAAGGCAGTATTACGATGGAACAGAAATGAATAGCTGAGGTAAATGGTTCATCTAAACTGGGCTTTATGGGTGGGGAAAACTACTCCTTACACATGTAGGAACATCTACTTAATAATTAGGTTTGCTGAATAAAACAAACATTATGGAAAGGTCTTTCGCCTTACCACGACGCCACACCAAAATGTAAGTTCTGGTAAATCAAAGTGTGGTATTTGCCAGGAACGATCATTAACACCTCCCACACCAAAACCGGACGGGGTGGGGGTAACCCCTAGCAACCGGTTAATTTAGCACCAGAAAAGGGAACGGTTGGGTATTTTGTCTGAACACCGTTGAGAAGATCACAGTGAGGCGAGTGTGTAAAACGTAACGGGGCTCCACCAAACTGAGAATAAAATACTTGGTCCAAAAAAGATATACTCCAATCATATTATACACATCATACCATAAGGAATAATAACACTGTGTGCACAATTAAATAGAAATAAAACAATAGAAATACTAATTAGAAATCTAGGATATAGTGTATGGAAGACAGTATGCAGCCAGGAAGAAGTGATTTCAGAAACAAAAACAACATTGATGAACTAAAAACTAATTTAAAGATGTATAGAGTATCCTTCATTTAACCAACAAAAATGCTAAAGTTTCATGTGGTACAGCGGCCACCATCTTGGACCGCTGATGTCAAACAGAGAAATACAATCATTTTCCTGTCCTGGTCCGTAGCTTCCTCTTGATGATCAGATGGTCACTCTCCTTCTGGTCCCGAGCTTCACCGATGATCTGAGACAAAGGTTAAGTTTAGATTACCAGCTAAACTTAACCAGCACATCCATCATATAAGACGAGAACCAGTCTTCCCACTGAATGGAAGCCCGTTCCACGCAGCAGGACTGACCTCCTTCAGCTACACCCCGGCACACAGAAATAACACGGATACAAAACACATACTTTGATCGAGCGCCCTGCTAATACATAAATCAACAAATGAAAACAACCGTTTCCAAAAGAGCTGTGATGACCCAGATTTACTGTCAGATGAACACATAGCCACTACCAACGGGTATTAACTTCAGAGTTGTCAATCAAGCATACGAGTTTTAGAGTTTACTTTGGCCACAATGGGATTTAGACCCGAATAAACAAGACCTTGTTTATAAAACAAAAACACCATTCTGCACTATCGTTTTCAGTGAACCCAACATTCCTGACAACCCCTGGTTTTGGTTATAGATATAATATAAGTATATATAAGAATAAGGGACCACAGCCACTTTTTCTTCCTTTTCCCAAAAAGTTTTGAGTGAAGAACATCTTTATGAAAAGATGATAAAGATATCTATACTAAGGTTTTGATAGCCATTAATTAAACAGCGTTTCATCATGTTTATGTGAACAGCAATAGCTTACATCAGCGGTCTCGGGAATAAATCAATATTCTGATTATATTATTTGTATAATATACATGTACAATACAATTGAAATGTGTTTTTTGTATTCAGTTCGGGCCAGTAGATTTCAGACCAACGGGCCTGTGAGGGCCAGTAGATTTCAGACCAACGGGCCAGTGAGGGCCAGTAGATTTCAGACCAACAGGCCTGTGAGGGCCAGTGACAAAGCTTCCGACCCTGCCCAGCATGTTAGACCATACGATATGTTTTTAGTAACCAATATCACTTACAACATAAAGGGGCAATTCACAGTTGTTTCATCAACAGTGAACTTCTGAATTAAGTCATACGGATTCTTCTAGAACAGTGATGCCCAAACTAGGGCCCGCAGTCCAAACTTGACCCACGGAGACCTTTGATTTGGCCCGTTATATAATACAATACAGTTTGGTATAATGCAACGTTACTTTTGGCCCACGATCCTCAGTCAAGTTAGATTTGTGGCCCTTTATAGGAAACGGTTTTTGGCACCCCTAGTTCAGAAGAACTAAAATAAAAAGCCACATAAGGTTTGTCCAACTGCTGAACCTCCATTTGAATGGAAAATAAGCTTGTTTCACAGGTTTTAAACATTACAGATACTTTTCTCCAGAATGACTTACTCTTACTATACCAATCTTAGATAACCCCTAAAGGTGTTTTCAGACTAAAAACCTTGTTGCCAGACTCTTAATATGTTGTTTTAATATACTGCATGACACAGCATTTTAATGAAACCAATTAGCAATAACTAAAGTTGTTTATGCATAAACTTGAGTATTTCCCAGGTAGTGGGCAGCTGGTTCTTACCGTGTGTGAAGGGAAGTCCATTGGAGAAGAGATCTCAGGTCTGAACAGCTTCCTCTTGGACCTCTTAGGCTTTAAGCTCCTGGAGGAGCCCAGCTCCATCTCTGGAGATTTCCCACTGACCAATCCCATTATCTTTTTAGCTGCAAAAATAAAAGGTAATTAAGTGCTGATAAGAAAACTCAACTCAGCAGTCCCAACCCTTCTGGTCCATTATAGCATAAAAGGGTTAGGAACAAGCCGGGAAAAAATTGACCTGGTGGCAGAGTGTCTGGACATCTGCCATGACCTAGCTCTGGACCAGAGTCTCTGGACATCTGCCATGAACTAACTCTGGACCAGAGTCTCTGGACATCTGCCATGAACTAACTCTGGACCAGAGTCTCTGGACATCTGCCATGAACTAACTCTGGACCAGAGTCTCTGGACATCTGCCATGAACTAGCTCTGGACCAGAGTCTCTGGACATCTGCCATGAACTAGCTCTGGACCAGAGTCTCTGGACATCTGCCATGAACTAGCTCTGGACCAGAGGCCTGTGATTCATGACTTCAGCTTTAACTCAGGTTCTGCTCCTACGTTTCTGGCCATTTGTCCTGATCAGGTAAGGTCTCTGTAGGGGCCTCTTAAATCTGCAGGGACCCCGTCTGCGACACCAAGACCCTCTGAGCTACGGCCTGTGAGCCCTCACCCTTGGCCCCGAAGAATGTCGGAGAGCTGTTGATGAAGACTCCAAACTTCTGCATCGTTCCCTCCTTCTTAGTACGCAGGCTGGACTGGGAGTCCTGGGAACTCATAAAGCCTTGGTCGGCATTGCCCTTTGTCCTGGACTGCCGTGGGAAAGACGGAGCAGAATTAGAATTAAATGCATTCCGTTATGTGATGAAAGACTAAAAGGGGTCTGCTATCCTGTGACTCTGAACGAGGAAATTAAATGGGGTAACTGGAGATTATAAGAGTTCATGACCTTTTGGACCACATAAATGTTTTTGCACGATTGGGTGACAAACAATCAAAACGCTAATGATTTATCCATGAAGACGTAATGGGGAACAATTGGCTCTCCAATATAAACTTTGGCAAGAGAACATTATTTTTCTACTTCATTTTAAATCATTTAAACTTGGCGAACTTTAGAAAAGAATAACTTAGAATCGACAGCATTTTAATTACTTGATTGTGTTGTAGGCAAAATGGGTCTGGTAAATTCTCAAATGTTAGGGAAAATACAATTCTGCTGGTCACGTCTGAAAACACATTTTCCAAACGGAAGCCCTTTCTGAGTTATTACACAGCCACCACCAGACCAACACAACCAGTCATTGGGGTGTTTGGGGGAGGGGCCAAGCCATCAGTCTGATCTGTCACTACGGGAGGGGCTCCAGTCAATTAGTGAGGTCCTCCCTGGCTGCCTCCTACTGTGTCAGTTTGACAGGAGAACAGAAGGGATGTCACCTCCTCCTAGTGCACGGACAGTTTAGGAGTCAGTCTGTTTGACAGGAGGACAGAAGGGGGTGTCACCTCCTGGTGCACGGACAGTTTAGGAGTCAGTCTGTTTGACAGGAGGACGTCTCACCTCCTCCTGGTGCACAGACAGTTTAGGGGTCAGTCTGGTCCAGTTGTTCCTTTGGTTCTCACTGTTCACCTCCTGCTGAAAAAAAACCCTTGCAAGAATAAGAAACAGACAGACCTACAGACACAGAATGAGACAGACAAACAGACAGACCTACCCAGATAAGAGACAGACAAACAAACAGACAGAAAAAGACAGACAGACATAAAGATTACAGAGGTTTAAAAGTGAAAGACATTAAAATGCAGTGGTGGGGTTTTGAAGTGGAAGACATTAAAATGCAGTGGTGGGGTTTTGAACTGGAAGACATTAAAATGCAGTGGTTGGGTTTTGAACTGGAAGACATTAAAATGCAGTGGTGGGGTTTTGAACTGGAAGACATTAAAATGCAGTGGTGGGGTTTTGAAGTGGAAGACATTTTAAATGCAGTGGTGGGGTTTTGAAGTGGAAGACATTAAAATGCAGTGGTGGGGTTTTGAA
>JACXGK010001133.1:0-76935 GCA_016801125.1 Novumbra hubbsi | reverse complement strand
AAACCGTGAACTGTTGAGACAAGCACAAACAATAAACCACACCGGGTGTGGTGACAAACTAACCTAAGTAGGCTCCCCAATCAGAGTCAACTGAATGCAGCTGCTCTGACTGGGGAGCCCACAGCGGCATAAAGAGGGCTAGAGGCCTCACTTTTAGTCCTGCCCTGAAATGGCCAGGGCTCGCAGCCAGGGCATGACAAGATACAGTTGTAATCAATCAAAGCACTGAAATATCCAAGGTAAAAATCACTATTGCCAATGATATTGTTTCAAAAACAATATGATAGTTAACAAAAAAGTGGATGGAGAATTGATAAGCCTCCTTGAAATGTTTTTCACCAATACAAATTAAACCTAGACCTTATATAAATAAAAAAAATGAGATTTCCTCCGCTAATGATGATAACAACTAAAGGTATCAGATAAACAATTGTATTAGTGTGGTACAAACCATCTTTTTAAGCATTTATGAGTCCATCTGTCAGCATCCATAAGATTCACTAAAATCATCAGAAAAAAACGAACTTGTTTTGACATCCAATTAGAATCCATTTGTCAGTAGGAGCATGCTTTGACTGGGAGTTAAAGCTACAGCTTAGCTTGAGTATGGTATGGCCTACTGTAGCTCTGAATAAAGAAACAATGCTATTCCACTAACTCACGCTGTCCTCACCACAGCGGGTGGAGGTAATGCAAGCCAGGTGTGTCCCAAAACACAGAGAGGTGAGAACGGAAAATATGAGGCTCCTCATGCCGTTTGCTAGGCTGGGTTCCTGGGCAGACACCCTGAACCTGAAGGATATAATCACAACCGAAAACCAAGGGTTTGCTCTGTTTTGATTGAACCGACTAATGCTAAACATCTCGTTAAATCCCTATATTTTTCAACTTGTAGACATTGCCTGCGATGATGTCATTGTGTCTGCAGACTGACAAATAAGGATATAGAATCCAGGAATATGTAGTCCTGTGGGCCTTGGACCATAGCGGTGTACTATATGTAATATGGTGCCATTTGGGACTAGCTCAGTGTCCTGTCCTTGTTGAACACTCTTAGAATAGTCTTGTTAGTTATTGATGAAAAGAATGATGTCTGATGATGTATCCGCTCTATTTCAGAACAGAGACAAGAAATCAACATGAAGAAGCTAACCCTGAAGAACAGAAACATTCAGAGGATATTATTTTTGTTATTATTTTCAACCGATGCTATTATCTAGAGCAACTTACAGGAACAATTAAGTGCTTTTTTAAAGAACAACGCAGCAGAGCTTTTCTTGGACCTACACTGCCCCCATATGCTACCCTATTGGGAAAGACAGAGCATTTATTATTATAATTATAATTTTTAATAACAATAAGACAATATTTGTATTTATATACCACAAGAACATGTTAATGTATTTAATGGACACATCAAGCTGGATAATGTGGCTAGAACAGTCAATGCAACATGGGAATAAATATGAACACACTTTTTTTTGTTATCTATACTAAATTTACAGGACATTGTAACGAGTGTGAAGAGGAGCAGGAGCTTTGTGTCCCAAATGGCTCTCTACTCAGACCATGGTCAACCATAGTGCACTAGCTAGGGAATGGGGTGCCATATGAGGAAAGACACAGGACATACCACTGATCCTTCATCTGACTTCAAATATCACCTCCATGTAACATAAGGACACTCTATATTCACTCTCTAGGACACTCTTCATTCACTCTCTAGAACACTCTCTATTCACTCTCTAGGACACTCTTCAATCACTCTCTAGGACCTTGTTTGTTCACTCCATAGGACCATTGTTTATTTACTCTCTAGGACACTATTCATTACCTCTCTAGGACACTACTTTATTCACTCTCAAGGACACTACTTGATTCATTCTTTAGGACACTGTTTATTCACTTACTATGAAAGTGTTTTTTCACTCTCTTGGACACCGTTTATTCACTGCTCATCATTCTGATTAATGATGTTATACACTACATAACAGAATATCCCATCAACGTAGAACATTTATTTTTATGTATTGACTGATGTTGTAATAAAATGTCGAAGGCCTTGGATAGTGACTTAATCTAATGTTGTTTACAGGTTGCTAATGTTTGTCTGATTTTGATTTGGCCCTGGTGCTTGAGTCCCATCCATCCAGGGGCTGCAGGTTCTAAGCACTAGGGCGTGTCTGATCAGGGAGAGGGATCAGCAGCCGGTTTTTCAGACCATCAGTCTTAGAACGTAGTGGCAGTAATAGTAATACTAACAGCAGTGGTATTGGTAGTAACAATAGTAATAGTAGTAACAGTAGTAGTAGTAACAGTAGTAGTAATAGTAGTAACAGTGGTAGTAGTAACAGTAGTAGTAATAGTAGTAACAGTTGTAGTAGTAGTAGTAGCAGTAACAGTGGTAGTAGTAACAGCAGCAGTAGTAGTAGTAGTAATAGTAGTAACAGTGGTAGTAGTAACAGTGGTAGTAGTAGTAATAGTAGTAACAGTAATAGTAGTACCAGTGGTAGTAGTAACAGTGGTAGTAGGCTAGGTTGCCTGAAGTGCATCTGTAAAGCTGCCTCATGGATGAATCCTGCTATTGTCAGACTCCAGCAAAAGAAAAACTCTCAGATCATAGATCACATCATCAACAGTGACATCAGCTAAGAAAGCACAGCTCACAAGGACATCTGGTTTGGGTTGGTGATACTCTCTCTCTCTCTCTCTCTGCCCAATAGAAACCTGGTGACCTGTGGACAGTTTTATCAGACAATATAACCCACCTCTTTTCCCTTCTCTTCACTTAATCTATCATCCAAAGACAACAAACGGCCATCATCCGTCTGCCCTTGGAATACAGGAAAGATTGTCTAACTCTTCCAGACTAGACCACCATAGGTGCTGCAGGAGTGACAATGTGCTAAGACTACCAGCTGCTCTCTCAGTTCAATAATAACTCTGGGAAACACACAGATGTCCAATGGTCTTAGACACAAATATAAGGAACGTGCAGTCATTGTACATTGTGCTAACATTGTTCAGAAATATGTTCAAGTCACTTTGGATAGCTCTGTCTGCTAATTTGAATATGGTTTATTATAGATCTTCGTAATAATTTTGGGAAATCCATAAAAACATGTAAGGGATATATAGCAGCTTGGCCCGGTGTGAGCAACCATACATTGGCCAGGACATAAACATAACAGAACGGAACTAACTGCTGCCGTAAATGACTTGGGTAACTTCCTGGACTGCTATAACCACATTAATGATCCATAGTAAAGGTACAGTTTGATATGTCCTTACTGGACAAGACCTTTACCTTCTCATGTTTGTCTTGTTTCTTTCTCCCGGAACCTAGTTTCTTCACTGACACAACAAAAGTACTCCAGTGTTACCTTGAAATAGGTTACCGTCAATGGCTTTTTTCGTTTTGCCCAGGTACTGTTAACATTGGTGTTGGAGATCTGGGATTCCCCACTGAGCAGGGTAGAAAAACCATCGCCCACCTTCTACAGCTACTCAAACTCTGGAAGTCATTGCGGCTGATGGTGTTGTCAGCGGAAGGGGTCGGGGTACCCTCTCACCACCCACCACCCGACTCTAATATCTGCTTCTGATTTATTTCAGCTCAATTCTCCCACATGCTTCTCATTCATAATACTGGCTTTAAAAGAGGCTGTGGTCTGCGTCCCGTTTGTTCATTTTCCCTCTGAGTCATTTGGCTGGAACAATTAAAAGGACTATGATTCATACTGTACCATTTGAGCCAAAGCAGACCAGCCACGTTTTCATGAAATATCCATGCTATTATAAACCCTTTTCTCGCTCCGCTCCGCAGAACATTATCCTGTATTGACATGGAACCACAGATACCCTACTACTATTGCCTAGTACAGAGGGCCAGGAGTGTATAACACAGCTATGTGCTGTGGTATATTGGAGATGCACCAGACCCCCTCATATCCAGTACCCATGGCTTAAATAATCAATGGGTACTGTATATATGATCAATGAGTACTGGATATAGACTTATCAACGGGTACAGTATATATGATCAATGAGTACTGGATATAGACTTATCAATGGGTACTGTATATATGATGAATGAGTACTGGATATGGACTTATCAATGGGTACTGGATATAGACTTATCAATGGGCACTGGATAAATACTTATCAATGGGTACTGGATATAGACTTATCAAGGGGTACTGTATATATGATCAATGAGTACTGGATATGGACTTATCAATGGGTACTGGATGTAGACTTATCAAGGGGTACTGGATGTAGACTTATCAAGGGGTACTGGATGTAGACTTATCAAGGGGTACTGGATGTAGACTTATCAATGGGTACTAGATGTAGACATATCAATGGGTACTAGATGTAGACTTATCAAGGGGTACTGGATGTAGACTTATCAAGGGGTACTGGATATAGACTTAGCTTATCCCATCTCCCTAAAGAGAAGGGATGGTTGCCCACCACAAATCATTAGGTGTTGGCCACATTGTCAAAGTTGAAGATCAGAGACATATCAAGATAAACATATGTAGTTAGAAACACTTTCCGTTGTTACATATGAGCCATTTCAATGTGTTTCAACGTTCGTCCTAAGGGGAAAGAGGCACAAATTGCACATAGAACTTTGGGCAAAAGTAGTGCACTATTCAGGCAAGGAATATGGTGCATTTTGAGACCATCTACATGTTCAGGGTGCTTTTTGCTGTGGGGACGGGGAGCCTGCCAAATCTCTGAGAACACCAGGCCTGGGACGTCCCTTCTCTTTATCTGTCTTCTCGAACTACAGTGCTTCCAGATGTCCAGGGCTCGTGGTCTTGACAGTGTCTAGCTAAATCAAACAATCACTGGAGTCCAGCTCCAGTCCAGTCTAGTTCACTCCATTTCCCTAACATATTCACTGGACGTTAGACAGCGTACTATCCGGGGTTTCAAAATGGGGGGCCCTCAAGTGTTCCGTAAAACATCGGAAGAAAAACAAGACTACTGTCAAATGGGATCTATTGCAGGCATACCTGTGCAAACACAGTGACGGGTGCTGCCGGTGTAGATGTGTGCTGTCGGTGTAGACGGGTGCTGTCGGTGTAGACGCGTGCTGTCGGTGTAGACGCGTGCTGCCGGTGTAGACGGGTGCTGCCGGTGTAGACGCGTGCTGTCGGTGTAGACGGGTGCTGCCGGTGTAGACGCGTGCTGCCGGTGTAGACGGGTGCTGCCGGTGTAGACGCGTGCTGCCGGTGTAGACGCGTGCTGTCGGTGTAGACGGGTGCTGCCGGTGTAGACGTGTGCTGTTGGTGTAGACGCGTGCTGTCGGTGTAGACGGCTGCGCTTGATCAGAAACTGAGAGACACTATTATAGGAGTCGCTTATCAACTCCACACATCACACATTTACAAGCCCAGTAGAGCAGGAGGCTTTTTCGGGTTTATGAGCTTCCAACCTGAAATACATTATTTACATATTCTGACATGGAAATGCACACAACACTCGCAATCCACTTCTACCTTGGACTCATAGTCACTTGCTCTGTGGACACCTCTACCTCGGAATTTAAATACATTTATATTGTAAAAAAATATATATACTTATTCTATTATGCCTGTACAGTTACAGCTTCGTTTTTTGGTGTGCATTGATTGGAGTTATCGTTAGGCCAGATGTGTGACACCGGCTGTTCTCATTAGTTGGTATGTGTTTCACCTTTTGCGGGCCCTTTCACAACTAAGAGCCAGTGTTTCAGAGATGAGGAGAGCTTTTGTTTGGTCCTCCACATTCTGTTGCCATGCTATAATTTATCTACCTGTTGTGGTCAGTTCGTTTTGGTTTGTCAAAGATGTTCTTTTTAGTTCCCTTTTGTGAAAACCAGATTGTGAGTGTGTTGTCCGGGTGCATCGTAGTTCCTGCAGCCAGGGGCGAGACAAGGACCATTGTCTTCTTCTGCTGGACCTAGAAATTCTCTGTATGTGCTGTCATTCAATTGTTTTAATAAAAACAGATTATAACATTGAGCTCTTGCTTGCTCTTCGTCCCCTCTGAGAGAAACAAGGGAGGCTGTCTGCTGGCAGAACAGGAAAAATCTACAGCTTTTATGACCCTTCCTCCGCTAATGTTTTGGAAAATTGGGATCGCTGCAATAAACCACATCTGGGTCATATTAAGCAAACCACCTGGATATTTCCCAATCATGAAATTAAGTGTAGGTATATTAGAAGATGGGGAAAAAATCCGTAAACCTCCTTCTTCCAACCAGACATGCACTCTTTCAATGATGTCTCATCTGATTCCCTAAAGGGAAAATCGTATTAACCAATCAATCAATCAAATGGGTTTATAAAGCCCCTTTCACAACAGCAGTTGTCACAAAGTGCTTTTACAAAAACACCCAGCCTAAAACCCCAGTGAGCACGCAACAACAGGATTGAAGCACAGTGGCTAGGAAAAACTCCCTTTGGGGGCCGGATTGTAGAAAGAAACCTAGAGAGGAACCAGGCTCAAAGGGGTGGCCATACCTCTTGTGGCTGTAACGCACCATATGTACCATTAACGCACCATATGATATCACCACATCTCCCACGTCACTTCTTAGCATGTTGGCTTGTCTTCTGACCAAAAAGAACGTGGCTGTATATTTAGCCAGCATCTATCTGAGTCAATAAAGGATATGGACCGCATCCCAAATACCACTATGTTCCTTGCATTTTATACAGGGGTCTGCATTTATGGTCCACTATGAATCATGGAGGAGTGAGCTTGAGGTTTTTCAGTATAATCTCTCAGAGCTCTGCTCTATTTCTAACATTTTTAATTGAATATGTGAATGGGAGCCAGGATGTAAATGCAAGGAGTTTCAGTCCATGACCATTAACAGGGCCACTACAGTATAATGGAGGCACGGTACGTAAACTCATGTGTGGACTTCTGTTATCATTTTCACACCTCTTTACTATCCTGGGTTACCATGACGAAGGGCTGATCCTCAGTCTAGAAGGGGGTGTGTCCCAGGGAGCTGAGGAGATGTAAGGACAGCTCTTCCAAATCTCCATCGTGTTCATAGTACAACTTGTACACGCGTCACAAAGAGGAAACACCTGCCTGATTGTTCATCCCAGTGTTCATAAAACCGATCGTGTTAAAATGTACTGGGCTATATTTATAGATGTGAAAAATCTTCAAAACTCAACTCTTAGCTATCGGAGACCCAACCAAGCACCACAAGAGGCCAGTATGGATGACGTCAGAGGAAACATTGACGTTGGTTTAAAACGAAAGCCAAATACTCTGAAAACCCAAATGATCCTAACATGGCCAGCGGTGCACATTACCGCTGGGACCAGTACAGGTGTCACAATGCCCCCTCAGGCATATTAGGCCTGTCTCTACCGGTCCAACACCAGAGCCAATGACCAATCACAGAGCACTGCCATCCTGTGCCTTGCTTTTAGCCAAGATGCCTCAGAGAAGCGAAGGCCAGTAGTAAGTACAGGGCGGCACTTTGCCCAGCCTGGAGCTAGGTTGGGCCCCAATCTTACAGGATGTCAAATCAAACCGGAAGTCCTGCCAACCAGGGTAAAAAAATCATTAAAGTGACAGTATTGTATTTGCTACTGAGGCCATTTAGACAGCTGGTGTGTGTAAGTTTTAACCCCCATCCTCGCGTTTCCATGTCTGCAGCTACTGAATTAAGCTCTCAAACTCCAAGTGTTTTGTGGAGGAGGGGTTCAGATAAAGGTTTGAGGAAGAGGGGTGCGGATGAAGGTTTGAGGAGGAGGGGTGCGGATGAAGGTTTGAGAAGAAGGGGTGTGGATGAAAGTTTGATGGGGGGGATGTGGATGAAGGTTTGAGGGAGAAGGATGTGGATGAAGGTTTGAGGAGGAGGGGTGCAGATGAATGTTTGAGGAGAAGGGGTGTGGATGAAGGTTTGAGGAGAAGGGGTGTGGATGAAGGTTTGAGGAGAAGGGGTGCGGTTGAAAGTTTGAGGAGGAGAGTTTAGGATGAAGGTTTGAGAAGAAGGGGTGCGGATGAAAGTTTGAAGGGGAGGGATGTGGATGAAGGTTTGAGGGAGAAGGATGTGGATGAAGGTTTGAGGAGGAGGGGTGCGGATGAAGGTTTGAGGAGGAGGGGTGTGGATGAAGGTTTGAGGAGGAGGGGTGCGGATGAAGGTTTGAGGGGGAGGGGTGTGGATGAAGGTTTGAGGAGGAGGGGTGTGGATGAAGGTTTGAGGGGGAGTGGTTTGGATGAAGGTCTGAGAAGGAGGGGTGTGGATGAAGGTTTGAGGAGGAGGAGTTCAGATGAAGGTCTGAGCAGGAGCAACGTGGATGAAAAGAGGTGAAGCAGGTTTCCTGGAGAAACCCAGCCAGCTCTTTGATATCCCTCAACATGTCTTCATTATATCCCCCACCTGGAAAATGGATTGGGGAGAAACCTCCTTCTTCCTCAGGGACCTGGCTACAGACAGGAGAGGAAATGGCTCTTCATTCAAAAGACACACACAGACGGATTCCAGGTTGGGCAGTGTTGTATTTGAAGATAGGTTGTGTTAAGGACCAGAGGTTTAGGTGTAATTCAATTCAGTGTAGATGGGGGAGTGAATGGAATGAAAGCAGCAGACATGAGCCCCCATACTAACGATGTTACTCAAACCACAGAGCGCTGGGAGCTGAAGTCTAACCGCAACATTTTAGTATTGGAAAGGGCGGATACATGTCCATCAAGTACAGGATGAGATTTATAAATACATTACGTGAACATAGTAACGTTATACAGACTAATTATAATAGACTGCAAGATTAAACAAAGACTTTAAACTGACTTTGATAGCAAAGAACTCACATCAAGCTACAAACCATAGACATACTGTAGGTGACAATATCTACACAGTATCCCATTATTCCAGTCAGCCTCATAGCATGTTCCCTTAATTATAGTCAAAATAGAATTTAGTTGAAATACTATAGCAACAAAAATACAGCCCAAAGAAAACAGCCAGAAACCAATTAGGCTGGCGGTTTTCAAGGTAGCCCAGCCTGTCATATTATCTCAACCACAGTTAAGCACAGTTCAAGTGTTTTCAATAAACCCTGTAAATTAGATCAGAGGAGAAGGGATGGTTTAATAGCATTCCACATTCTAACTGAGATGGTTTGGCCACAGCATTTTGCTTGGCTTTTCACCTAGCTCTTCACCTAGCTCTTCACCAGAATTGTTCAGTTCACTAAATCCTAACTATCAGAATTACATTCTTCAAAGCAGAGGCTGAAAAACAAACTCAGTCACCTTTCAGGAATAGGGTTGCTTTTTACAGAAATCATGGAGTCCTTGTAGTTGTTGTATTTTCTTTTAACCAAATTAATACTCCAATTTTCCACAAAACGAAGCACTTTTGTCTAGATGTCTTCCGTAAACCCTGATACAGGTTCTTTAACTAGGATATTGCGCTAGAAATTGCAGAACATGGCAATCTTGCCCTGCTCAGAGACTCTGATGCTTGTTGCCAGAGCTACTTTTACACATTTCACATTGTTTGTTTCTTATAACTGAGAAAATTCTCAACATGCATTGTTGGCCTATAACCAGGTTATTTTACAATGTATTCAGAAATGTTGGGTTTTGGCCACTTTAAGCTAATTTATACATTTGATTTAGAATTATGTTTATAAATTATTTAGTGATTTGATTTAGAATTTTTGGATTCATGGCACGATGGACTTTGTCAAGTACCAAGAGATGTTTTAAGCTTACATTGAGTTGTCTAGCAGGGTAAAGCCTCTAAGCATTCCTCCAGATCCACGAAACTAGCTCACTGACCACAGAATCAAGGTTCTGCAATGCCTATCTTATTACGTTGATTTAAAGCCCATTCACGACCTGGGGTGGGTCCGCATGGATGAAGGTTTACAGATTAATTACAATATGTTCTCGCAACTCATCAAACATTCAAGTATGTTTGGCAATAGGAGGGTGCACAAATTCAATTGATATTGAATTTTATCTCAATTAAAAATAGATTAATATCATGTTAAGTACGAAATCAAGTAGAAACACAAAAATGCAACATATTTGCCTGTTACATATTTAAGGGGCCTGATTATTATGGAGAACACTGTAAATAAAATAACTGGTCTCTAATGCTATTCTCTAACCAAACAGATTTGTACATAGCAAGATAAAGAATTAATATTATTGTCTTCATATCTAAAGTACTTTTTTTTTTTTTTTTTCTGAACACATATTGTACAATGTTTCTATTAGCTATTATCAGTAATTGAAACCCTACATTGAAAAACGTCAGAGCAGGCCTACCATACATTGAAATACCTCTTTAGAAGCTTCTGTGAATCACAGAGAATAAAATAACTTTGTTCCTAATTATCCATTCATTATAATGTAACTGGTATTTTTATTTTGTAGTCCAGCAGTAGTTCGATGATGACAGTAAATTTGTAGGAAAACCCATTTGGGTCATTCACCAGATTTTTAGGATGAATACAAATCCTGTGAAAACAAAGAAAGATGTTTTCTAGGCTAGACTCCCTGTCATATACATTGTCACTTTCGTTTGTAGTTCACAAGTTTATCAAATTAATTTGGTGAAGATTGGAAGTTGCAGATGGAGGCAGAACACAGGCAGGGAGAACGAAGGAATTTATTAAAAGAACTAAAATGCAACAGAATTTCGAAACTGAACATTGATCAGAAACCAGAGTATATGAAATCCAAAAGCAAAGATCTGCAAGACGCAGGACGGAAGAAAAACCTGAAATTGGAACTGTGATAAGGAACACAGTGATTTGGTCATCAAGAGGGTGATCACCAAAACATGTTTCCGTGCTGCAACTCAGGAGAAAAGGGCGTGGGTCTTGTTGGTCCTGCCATGGGAGGAAGTGAAAAAAGATTTTCCTGCAATAACTTTTTACATTCGTAAAACAACAGAGAACACTTCCCCTTAGAGCTTATGAAACTGGTTTCAAAGAGAGCCTATCAGTTGGTGCCCAATTGAGACCTAAACCACCAGGTGAATGAGATCGTAACAAATTAGTTAATTAGTGACATAATCAATCAAGCACAAGGCGATAGCATAAACCTTCCGACACTAAACCAACGGTGGAACCAGAGCCTTAAACAACTGGGCCTTAAAAGCAATGTGCAACCCCGTTTCCCAAAACGTTAGGACGCTGCATAAAATGCCAATAAAAACAGAATGCGTGTATGTGCAAATCATTAATTGAATATAGTACAAATACAATTCATCGAATGTTGAAACCGGGAAATGTTATTAGTTTTGGAAAAATACATTTAGAATTTGATGCCAGCAACACTTTTCCCAAAAAGTTACTGTGTTGCATCAACTGTTCTTTTACAACAACACTCTGTTGCATTTGTCTCATTCTAATAGTATTTAACAAGTATGACACCATTGCAAAAGGGGTTAAGAAAACCTTCAGAAAGACAACGGCTCCTGTCATCAAACCTTTCTGTCCTCCCCCCAAGAAATACTTTATTTAGCAAAGAATCTGTAGGCTCTCAGAAGTCCTCTGCCAGGCACCATCCATTCTTCTATTTAATACTCTGTTGGAATACATCCTTTAAAAAACTGTCCGTTTGGACTTGTTCCGCCTGCTCAGATCATATCTGAAAAACACACTTGTAAATTATTATTTTTTTTGCGTGTGTGTGCTTATTTGTCTATATTTACATGTGTCATGCAATGTTAATTCAGTTTCTGAGGAGAATAAAAAAAACATTGTTTTGTCTTGGGATTGTTCTTTACTTCACTCAGGTCTCCATAAACCCCAGAGTAGCTAGCCAGTTAGGAATTTACTGTCCAGGCAGCACAGGTATTTGGCAGGTGCCATGTTCTAGGACAGTTAACGTGGAAGTCCTAGCTTCCTGTGCAGACTGCTTTTACAGGACCACAGATTTATGAGTCATCAGGGCCAGTACATGGAGGTGGACAGTGCGATACTGAAAGACAACTATCGTTGCCTAGCGCAGAGTGAAGACATTTTGAAGTGTCATTAAGAATATAAAAATCACTGTAGTCTGTATATACGTACATTGCAACAGTTTTAATGGTTTAGCTACCAGTTGTGCCACAAATGATTATGGTAGCCTACTAAGCTAAGGCCCAGACATGTGTTCAGGGAGCTACCACATACACTGTATGTGAATGGAAGACACGGTGTGTGTTCAGGGAGCTACCACATACACTGTATGTGAATGGAAGACACGGTGTGTGTTCAGGGAGCTACCACATACACTGTATGTGAATGGAAGACACGGTGTGTGTTCAGGGAGCTACCACATACACTGTATGTGAATGGAAGACACGGTGTGTGTTCAGGGAGCTACCGCATACCATGTCCACCATTCATAGGTAGGGTTACTCCACAGGTGAGGGTTTCAAGGTCATCTCCATGACACTCCCTCACCTTAACAATTAGAAAAGGTTTTGTTTTTCCTAGTTGACTAGTTGCAAGAGATAGCGGTGTAAACCCTGTAGATTTAATCGACCATGTGATCAGCTGCTTGTCGTTCCCCATCTCAGGTTGAGCATGGTCTTGCAGCTGAGGTTTAAGCTGAGCCTAAAGGCTGCAGAACGTGTCATCAACAACTGCCTGAGGGCAAACGGTCAGTGCTAGATGTGCCAAGGCGGATACCCCATGTCAACCCCCAACACATGGGAGAGATCACTGTAAAACACAGTTGGATGAGAGAACGCTTTAGTGTCTGGAAAAAGGCTGTAGCCACAAAAAACGTAATAGTGGCATGTCCTGTCAACATATTTATTTTCTGTTGCTGAATTGCGGCCATATTACCTTTCATGCATACGCACTGAATGCTGTTCATATAGGCCAAGCTGAGAGTGGATTGAGTGGGTGAAGTTGAAATGTATTCACGTATTGCATCTTTTGTTGAATAGTCATGTAGTCAAAGCGATTTTGGCCACTGAAAAAACTTGCGCCCTTAATCCCCATCGTGTTTTATGTCTTGGCAACCGGGAATGTGGATGTGCATTACAATCCGCTGTTTAAAGATCTTCAAACGCTTCAATGAAACCAGGCGTTTTGAGCACACTTTGATTACATCAGATCCATCCGAGACGTTAGCTAATCTTTCGCATCTGCCCTCCACATACAACTGAACCAGGCACCCAGTAAGACAGAGGGACAGGGGCACAGCTGTCAGAATCCCATTTATTTCATGATCTTCTTTTGTTAAAAATTAGCGATAAATCTCCACGGGTACGCTGACATCTCTGTCATGATTACAAGTTTAGGAAGGGCTCTCTGCGGGCTGGTAGAACCGGTGGAGCTTGAGGGAGATGACACGCGTGTGAGAGGCAGGGGGTTTTACAGGCCCTGCAGGGGGAAGGCTGAGACAATTCTACCTGGAGGAAGGCTCTGGTACCGACAGTCTCCTGGCTGGGGTTCCTGGATGCTGACCAAGTACTGGAACACAGAGAATGCAATGATTTAGAAAATGTCCCTGTGAGCGGTGAAAGACTTCTGAAAACAGTGTTTTGGTTGGGGAATGTGCTGTGAGTAAATCTTTTTTCTAGTTAGGTCTTATGAAGTGGTCTTATGTGTCACAGAAATAGTGATTTATATTTACTGAGGTAAATTCTTCAGATTCACCACATCGATTTTCTTTCAATCCGTCTTCGCAAAACAGGAAATACTTTTAGACCAGCTAGAGAACATGTGTAGATTTCGCAATGGGGAGTGATATTTTCCACAAAAAATGAAATGTTTTGAGCACAAGTTTAGGTAGGTATAAATCAACTGCAGTTTTTTTGTTTCTTTCCATCAGCGGAACAAATTGTCCCTTTACGGCTCAACGTCTGAATGTAAGAAGCTGCACTGACCTCAATTTTTTTACTGGGATTGGTTTTTGGATCACGGTGTGCTTTCTTGTAAGCTACCTGCCGGGTTCCTCTCAGTGCTCACGCACTCTCTGGCTCCTGTGACGATTGAAAGCTATTGTCCAAATTGAATTACAAATACAGTGTCAATATTTGAAATACAAATTCTGCTATGGCCCTTCCGGTTGTAAAGCCACAGCGTGGATTAAGGCTAATTGCTACAGTTGACATCATCAGTAAGAAGATCATTCGATTTAAAACTGACATTCTCCAGACCGTCAAAGCCCCGCGGCCCTCCGGATGTCTCCAACACGTCATTCACTACACGGCTTACATAGGGCCTGACCCCTGCCTGTCAACACCTGGCTTTGGAAATGTATACTATCAGCACTGGTAGTCTTTTTAATTTCACCGCCATATTGAACTCCACAGACTCTAGCCCCCAACTCGTGTGACACATAGGCCACACCCTGACATCCCAGCTGCAGAGTTTCCTCACCGTGGGGATCGGTGAGCTCTTTCCTCCCTTGCCCCTCTCTTACCCCACTGAGTCCCATTACTCAGCTCTTGTTGACCCCTGTCCAGTGGTTGTCTGCCTGTTGTCTACGTGGCCCGGGTCTACAGTTGTCCTGGCTGAAGGTTGTGTGTATTTCCCCGCCTCACTTGAACGAGGACTTTTAGTCCCTTTGCTGCCTCTGGTCTCTGTATTGAGCGATTAAGGCCCCGTCAGAAAGGGCATCATTTTGAATTGAGTTCTTGCACTAAAGCACTATTGCTTTGATCCCTGTTTCTATTGTACTCACGTCCAGTGTTTGACATAACTCGTCTCCCGGCAGGCCTGACTGTTGTTACATCCACCACCACATCTGCCTTTTCTCCGCTTTCGGAGACTGGTATGGCATTCTTACCGGCGGAGTTATGGTTACTCGCAATCTTTCTCATTTCTGTTTGGAGTAAAAGAAGAGTGTCTGTCTCTCTAAATCAAATATCCACGCTACACTACTTACATATACTTCATGTAAAACAGGAGCCATACCAGTTTGCGTGATCTTTGCCTTTGATATCTGATAGTCATCATCATCGAGAGAGAGAAAGAGGGAAGAAAGTGAGGAATTGGTTTAACTGTAACACTCTCCAACCCATCAATGTTTCGTGTAATGTTCCACCAACAGCCGCAGGTTATTTTGGCAATACCTTTGCTTTCTGCCGAGTTAATTTCAAGTGGTTCCGCATCTGTTTGAAATTGAATAAAACAACTCTGAAGTGCAGAAAGGCCCTATATAACATTAGTTATGTACATGTATTCCACACACCTGTAAGATCATCAGAGTTGCCATTCGCTTTGGATTTGGCATCTGAGTCAAAACTATTTGGCAAATGATCAATCCCTGATCAATAACACAACAGGTAGATAATCAACAACACATCAATAACACCAACACTATTGATAATGTCAATGCTATATCCTACCCACACTAACCTGATAAATCAGAAAGGTTTGAGGACTGTGTAACACCTGAGCTTTCTGGAAGACAAATGATTCAGTAGTAATTAGGTTGGTATTTAATCTTACATATGTATTTGGAAACTTTAACTGAGTGATCACAATGTTCAGTGTCATCAAAACCTTAAAGGCAGTGTTTTATGTCTTGAAAGTGTATTTCCCTTTCTGATTTTCTCAATGCTCTTGCCACTGAATGTTTTCAGATCATAAACAAAATATATATCACGAAAATGTAAATAGACAAATAACACAAAAGTTGTCTACATATTTTATTCATTTAGAGCGTCTGGTTTCAATCACAGATGATAGGACCCATTACCTAGCTCCAGCTTAGGTCTAATATTATTGGTATGTCTCTTGTATGGTTAGGTCTGATATTATCTGTATGGTTAGGTCTGATATTATCTGTATGTCTGTGTATGGTTACGTTTAATATTATCTGTAAGTCTTTGTATGGTTAGGTCTGATATTATCTGTAAGTCTATGATTACGTCTGATATTGTCTGTCTTTACACTACTGGTCTGTACACTACATTTAGAACCCCCCCATTTTTCCAGTTCCTATTGAACTTTAAGCAGTTAAAGTCGAGTGAAAAATGCTGAAATGGTACAAAGATAAACGATAAACTGCCAGAAGTTCAAAAAGGATTAGGCTACCAAAAATGTAAAAGTAATATCCATTTCAGAGTTATAAAAAGGCCTTTTCAGGGAACAAGTAATGGGTTAACAACTTACAGCTGTTGCAGCAGTAGAAGTAAATTAAGCCTTAATGGTTGATGCTAACAATTCCTACAGGTTGCTGTTGATCACTTACAAAGCCTCTCTCTGTATGAAAGCAGTGTTGGAACAGACTGTGCTATAACTCCATCTTTATTTGGAAAGTCTTGTACAGTAGGCTTGAAATCAGGGAACGGCCAACAAAGTCGAGTGAAATGAAATGCCGTCAAGCTGTTTTAGGACGAACTGGGCAGAAGTGTGAAAGCAAGGCAACCTACAAGTGCAACACATTTGTGTGACATTCTGCAACAGAGGAACTTTACAAACAATATTTGATTTACATTGTAGACAGAATGCCACAAGCCTGTTGGCTGTCATATATGCAAGAGGTGGCTACTTTGATGAGTCAAAAATGACGATTACAATTTTGTCAAACAAAATAACAAGAATTTCAATCAAAAATGGAAACATTGAGTTAAACTAAAACCTCTGACTGGAAGTGTATGTTTATGATTAGGTATGTTGTGTGTTTGTATGTTTATGATTAGGTATGTTGTGTGTTTGTATGTTTATGATTAGGTATGTTGTGTGTTTGTATGTTTATGATTAGGTATGTTGTGTGTTTGTATGTTTATGATTATGCCTGATACTTTCTGAAACATCCACCTCTCCACATGCCTGCTGTGATCTGGCTGGGAACAGGTCACTTCTGGAGAACATTTTTATCTCAGTGAGACAACCTGTATGATAAAAGATTAAATAACGAAATCAGGTTTGCCAAAAACACATCTGGAAGCATATGCCAAGACTCCAAAGTGAATGTTCAATGTATAAATTATTTAGAAGCAATGTTTTTTAACAACATGGGTCCAGTCATGTCTGGCAAACTCTGCAGTCCATAGTATTAACCCTATGTAAAAGGACAAGCATGGTGTTGACGTGAGATATGTGATGTGAGATGGTTTGCTGCATAAGGACCCCTCCCCCAAAGTGAATACATTCAAACACTAGATGTCAGTAAAGACTTTCTTTCCAAAAGTAAAGCCTCATGGTTTATGTTCCATTCTCCTCACAAAGAAGCAAACTGCGCCACTCTAAGGAATGGAGGTGCACATTACCGCGAATCCAAGTACCGCCATATTGATATCCCAACAACGTTGAGAGGTAATATAAATGAGATTATTAACGTGAATTGTGCATTGTTTAGAGACAAATATGTATGGTGTTGCAAATGAAACATATCATCTTAATTATATCTGCGTCTGTTTAGTGTTACTACAAATCTCTTACAAGGTAACCAACAAATTGTTACGTTCAGTAAGGCGTTGTCAGTCGAGTTGCCTCGCTTATGCTATAAACTATGTCACTTTTCTGGTTCTTAAAACAAATACCGTTAGTTTGCTAACTACAAATAAGTTGTAGCTCGCTGTAGTTTGCTAGCGTTCCTCATCAGTTAATACTATACACTGCTTTACAAACATTAAAGGTAGATTCCTGCACAGCAATTCATGTTTCGTGTTGCTAACATTATTTAGCTAGGTAGCAAATATTTGCTAACCAAGCTAGTTCCCACCCGGCTTTGATGCGGCGCTGTTCAACATGAAAGCAACTAGCTAGTTGGAATCAGCTAGCTGGCTACCTGTACAGGGCCTGGCCCGTGCGTGTGTGTGTGAGCGTCGCCAGGGAGTTTCTCCAGAGAAGAGGGTAGATCATAGAGGTTCCGTCTGCTTCATTGTGCGGTGAATGGGTTTCAGCACTGCTGACACTTAACCGAACGATACATATCATTACTCATACAATATTACAATAACACATATTAGCATTGAATGGTCATAACTCAGAGAGAGAATTGAGTGTTTGGGAAGATATGTAATAAAATGTCTTTCAACAGGGCACGTGTGAGCGTGAATCTTAGTGATGACTCTTCAGAGCCCAGTGCCCCCTGATTAGACTGGTTGGATGTCCTCCTTAACTACTATAACTATAAGGTTTGTTGACATTCGATAGTTTACAAACTGTATTGTCTTAGAAAACGTTGACCAATTTAACCTTTACCATTACAGAGTCACTCTCCAAACCATGGATATCGCCTAGTCCGGTTTTATTTTATTTTTCCAGGTAAGCTAATTGAGAACCAATTCTCATTTGCCATGACACCTTAGCCAACTGCGTAAAAGAAGATATTGTGGGGAAACACAATGGTCAGATCAATACTATTGCGAACGGTTATCTTATTCCGAATGCACTCTTAAAGCATCTATTAAATCTATAAGTTACTGTAGGCTGGCAACAGAAAAGACAGTTTGACTGGGTCTTCAGTAAAGTTGTTCTTCATTTCTGTCACGTTACAGTTGCATACTGTAACTCTATGGAATTGAGCAAATTGAGCCCCAATGTGTTGAACGTAAGAAAATAAAAACGAAATGTAATTGTATGAAAAATATATTCAAACGTGGTAAAAGTGTATGCTTAACTCAAATGTATTTTCACATTCAATCTTAACATTTCTGACACATGTTTAGAAAAACATGCAAGTATAAACAAAGTTCACTGATGGTTCATATAGCCAGAACCAGTGCTGGCCCCAGCCCTTTTGGGGCCCTAGGCAAAATGGGATTTGGGGGCCCCCTCTCCCCTAGTTGTCTGGGGTTCACAAGCAATCTGGGGGTCCTAAGCGGTCACTTATGTTGCTTATGCCTAGAACAGGCCCTGGACAAAACTGTAGTTTGTTTATTCCAACTATGCTTTCATCAGATTTGTTCCAACAACATTACTTTAGTGCTGTCCCATTCCTATTTATATTATTTTGAGCCTTTACAGCCTCTTAATCACAGGTGACTGCTATTAAGTCTGGGTTCAGGGCTTAGGGTTTAGGGGGGACATTGGGATTGGCCCCTTTAAGCTTTGTTGTTTATAAGTTTGGCTGCATATAATTGATGGGAATGACTGCTCTGTAGTCTTGTTTACAGTTCACAAGATGTCATAATATGTTCTATTTAAAAAATATACTTCATTGTGTTCATTGCTTTATTATAGTGATACTACCACATAAAGAAAAAAAAAGCGATTCCCAGCCCTAGAATTATGGCCCCAGTTTCATGTTATGGCAGGTTTGAAATTCATCCCGGCTTTTATCTGTGTCAATGAAGTCGGGTGACAACACGATTGCTCCCAAACCAAAATATGTAGGTATCCAACTAACATCTTGTTTCATCCCGCCAGCCTCTCTACCAAACCGACATAGCATCTGCTTTGCTCCAATCCCTCCAGTCACCTGCGGCTTGGAGGAATCCTCCAAGGTATAATTCACATATGGTCAATCACACTGGTATAAAGGGGGTGGATGAAAACAAACATGAAGAAGGACTGTTACTTTTAGGTAACTAATTCACAACTACAAACACAGCTGTAGAGGTGACATCAGGTTAATTGCCAATTTGCAGTACTTGTGTGTCAGCCCTTAAAATAGTTCTGACAGTTAGTGCTTTGACATTTGAGTTCTTGAAGCAACACGAGGAAACAGAGTTCCAAAAAGGCCAAATATTTGGAGCAAGAATTGTATGTGCCCCAGTCACTGAAACTGCAAAAGGATTCAATATGTCATTGATTTTAATTTCATCAGTCTCAACAAAAACTGTTTTTGCAAGCTTTACAATGCTGGAATTTTTCCCAGGGCCGCCATTTGGGAACGGCTTGTATCCATGGCCAACATATAAATATGCATAACTTAGTTTAAGGAGCGCTAAGCCTGGACACTAGCTATGTTACAAAGTAACATGGTAATCCTAACCCTGTATCCTACCACTAGATGGGTTTATGTTTAGGGAAAGCTAAAGGATTCCTTCAGCCCAGCATTTCTAAATGTTTTTAAAAGTTTGTTTAACATGATGAGGGATCCATAATGTTCATATAACTGGAGGCTTTTCTTTTTGAAGCCCTCTGCACACAATTAAAGACTTGTATGACAGCCTTCCAAGAAGGATTGGAGCTGGTAAGAAGGCAAAGGGTGGCCTTTTTTTTATTTTATTTTTTTAACTAGGCCCTTGATATTAAAAGATTGTTAGGCGTTTCCATTATTTGGTCCTCCCATAGCTGTACTAGAAAGGAAAGATGGCAAGTAATAAATTCAGTCATGTGAGAAGTTTAGGACACCTCATGACCCATTTTGTGATTTTTGAAGAACATTCTTTGAGCGTCCTTTTAATTAAAGGTGATGTCATTGAGCCAAAAACTCTGAGAATGTAACAGTGTTATAATTTATTTAATCACACAATAAACAACGATTATGCAAATTTCTGCTGAGGATAAAGTTAGGACACACTATTCTCTAATTGCTGTTATGGCCCCTTTTTCGCTAAAACTACTTCCAATAACTGTCTACCAGTCTTCTTGCATGCACTGCTCGTTTTAAATCATTCCACAGCATCTCAATTGGATTACGATCCGGGCATTGGCTTGGCCATTCTAGAACTTTTTTGAGCCACTTTTTGGTTGATTTACTTATAGTTCCCGTGATGATATTTAAGAATTTTCTATTTTTGCCTGAAACAATCATATGGATAGTTAATTATGGCTACACTTCTTCTCTGCATGTCATTGATCAGCTCAGCCTAGAATCATTTTTATTTTATTTTTTAATTCTCTATGTCCCCAGGTGATCCAGAGAAGATCCTGTGTGTAACATGTCCGGCCCTGTTCCAAGCCGCTCTCGAGTGTATCCCGATGTAAACACTAAGAGGCCTCGGGAATACTGGGACTATGAGTCCCACGTGGTGGAATGGGGGTAGGCTATCGGTGTCTGTGTGGGTGTGTTTCAAATGAGCACGTTTTAATTGTGCGTTTGACTCTAGTTAGTGTGTCTGGAATTTCCGTTGTTATCGAGTGGTCATCTAACATGTTTTGGGTTTCTTCTCTGAATGCCTAACATTGTCTTTTTGTCATTACCCAGGAACCAAGACGACTACCAGCTGGTGCGTAAACTAGGCAGAGGCAAATACAGTGAGGTGTTTGAAGCCATAAACATCACCAACAATGAGAAAGTCGTCGTCAAGATACTCAAGGTTGGCCCTGTTAGCATTTCCCTCCAGTTTGTTTCGGTCGGGTGGACTGTGTACGATGACACTTTGATATGTGTGGCAATTGTTTGTCTGTAGCCGGTCAAAAAGAAGAAAATCAAAAGAGAAATCAAGATTCTGGAGAATTTGCGAGGGGGTCCCAACATCATCTCACTGTTGGACATCGTCAAAGATCCTGTGGTGAGCTGCTGATCTTCTTGCGTGTGTGTGCGTGTGCGTGCGTGTGTGTGTTCAGGTGGATAATTGGTTTTAGTTATTTTTCTCTCACATCATCTTGTGTTACTTGTCTTCTCAGTCCCGAACTCCTGCTCTGGTTTTTGAGCATGTTAACAACACAGACTTCAAGGTGAATAAATGTCTTTAATCTGTCTATTCAGCCTTGAATTTTGAAATAATTGTAAACAGATGTCCCACATCTAATGTTTGTTTTCTATGTATTTCAGCAACTCTATCAAACTTTATCGGACTTCGACATACGGTTCTACATGTTTGAAATCTTGAAGGTAAGGATCTCCGCAATGCATTGTGCTTGAGAATAGCTCTTAGCTATAGGCTATTGGCCATTTACCACAACTCTTCTTGCCTTTCTGCTTGTAAGTCAGACCGTTACTGTAGGAATACCACTTGTTTGGCAATGTCACTTTCCGTTAGAGCTATAAGGGTGGATCTCCACAACTATGTGTTTGTATTAGTGCACCAAAAGAGGAAGTATGGTTTCAATAGGGAATAGTATTGTTTTGTAATGAAATTTCCCATGAAGTTATTTTTTGTTGAGAACTTTAATTATTTGTTCTTAGGCCCTCGACTACTGCCACCTTATGGGAATCATGCACAGAGATGTCAAGCCACACAATGTGATGATTGATCATGAACACAGAAAGGTAATGAATCTGTTATATACACTTGCAAAGGCTTCCCAATTGTGATATTGTTTTACAAGTGTTTCCTTTTACCATCAAATCAGTTCTGAAAATAATGTGAGAAAAATACAAATGAATTGCTCACTATTGTCTCAAGTGTGTGACACTATCATAACTACCCGAACTCAACTATGTTTGCATTTGTTTTGGTCCTTAATTGTCATAAAGTCTTTGAGTTTGACTTGAGTGTAAACAATTTAAACACCAAACAGACCCACTAATGGTTGTTCTGTATTGTAGCTGCGTCTAATTGACTGGGGTTTGGCAGAGTTCTACCACCCTAATCAGGAGTACAACGTACGAGTGGCCTCGCGCTACTTCAAAGGACCTGAGCTACTTGTTGACTACCAGGTAAGACCACTGAATACATCTGAGAAGCATTGTTTCACACATGGAATTGCCTGGTTGGCCACATCTACAGGATATTAGCGTGTCACTATTATGATTGATGATGTGGTAGTTATAAGATAATATAGTAATTATGTGAATCTTGCCTTGTACAGTAGCAATATGTTGATGTTTTTATAACCTGTTGTAGTAGCAATGCCATTATGTAGTTAAATGCTTGCATATTCATCTATGTAGGACATTATAATTAAGTTGGTATAGTATTACCATAGTTTTGAGGTGTTTTTCTTTCTTTCCAGATGTATGACTACAGTTTAGACATGTGGAGTTTGGGCTGTATGTTGGCAAGCATGATCTTCAGGAAGGAGCCCTTCTTCCATGGCCACGACAACTACGACCAGGTGACTACATTTGTGTGTCCCGTTTGTGCTGTTTACATGTTGAAATGAAATAGATATTTTGTTGTTTGCTTAATTGACCGTTAACTAAAAAAATGTAGTCTTGTATTGCTGATGAACTTCAAACTGTTTGGGTCCCAATGATACTACAGTCTCAATAGCATCGCTACCACCTGTAAATGTTTTACCTCTTAACTGCCCATTTTATTGAAAATGACTGTACAATTTGGACAAAGTAATTTCTTTTGTTTTCTCTTTAAAATGTATGTTTCTGTTTCACAGCTTGTACGGATCGCAAAAGTCCTTGGCACAGAGGACTTGTATGACTACATCGACAAGTACAACATAGAACTTGACCCACGGTTTAATGACATACTGGGCAGGTAATGATTTTCAACGTTTTTGTGTCATTGTATCCAACGTTTTTGTGTCAGAGCATTGCTGCTATTCCAACTTGCCTGTAGGTATATATTTCTGAGTAATCCATACATACCAGACTCGTAGCTTGGGTTATTCAGGTTACCCAAAGAAACAGAAAGATTTGAATCCCCTCAGACTGTTGTTTTGCTAACAATCTGTCCTCCTTGGAATTATCAATGTATTTGATAAGTACCCAAGTCCCTTCCTTCGTTCAGTCTAAGAGCATGGCCTTGAACACAAACCACCCAATTATAGACTTTTTTTTTTTTGGGGTGGAAATGTTTAGGAAGTAATTTTGCTTGTGGTATGATGTGGCTAAGAAACTGAGTCTGAGTAAGATTTATTATGGTCCGGACTAGCCCATATCAGGCCAGATTGTTCACCATAGCATTCAAAACACTTGACCATAAGAAACCCTTTTATTGTGTTGATTTAACTTTAGGAGAACTATTAAAACAACTTGTTTGTGAATCTCCCGCTGGCTTTAATATTGACCCCCTTTTCCTGGTCTGTCCTCCAGACACTCTCGTAAGAGGTGGGAGAGGTTTGTGCACAGCGAAAACCAGCATCTGGTGAGCACTGAGGCCCTGGACTTCCTCGATAAACTGCTGCGTTACGACCACAACGCCCGCCTCACTGCCCGTGAGGCCAAGGAACACCCATACTTCTGTACGTTTCCCCCTCAGCCTCCATTCAAGCGTAGAGATTGAGGCTAGCTAGATAGAGGCTAGTGTCATATGACTGATGCTTCTGAGTGCTGGCAGTTCTGGTGATAATTGTCGCTCCTGAAAATGTAGACTTGGGTCTTGCATGTGTGGCTTGATAATGAATACTGAAGAACCCGATCTGTGATAACATTGTTTTTATGTGAGCGTTTAAGTCATACAGTCAGCTAAATGAGGTTTGGCTCTGTGTTTTCTCACTGCAATCTGTTGCCTTGTGTAAACAACAGTTGGCCTCCTGGCAGTCTTCTGTTTAAACTGTTTAAAAATTAAGGGAACACTTTGGGTCACATTTACTGAGAACAAAATGACGTAACAACGGTCAATGGAGTACAAAATCACCAACCGATTGAGGGCTTGATTCAAACTTACTACTAGACTAACACAAAACTAGAGAAGGATATCAGTCAGGAAGGATAAGAAGAGAGCAACGGTTTTTGGACACCACCTGCAAAACCATTCCCTTTTTGGGGTTTGTCTTGCTGTTGCCTCAAGTGTTGTTGTCACTTTCATTTGCACCAAAACAGGTGACATTGATTTACAATCGCTTATGCTTTTTAAATGAACAGCATGATATTCCTGAATTGACTGGGTTTTATAATGTGGTGATTTTGTTCCCTTCATTTTTAAACATATTAAAACCGAAGGCTATTTAAAATATTCAGATATGCTAATGAAACTATAGTATTACATTCTCATTAGGGGTCTTTGTCTACTCCAAGAATCAAATCAATTATTGGATTTCATTCATATGCCTCTGTCTGCAATGGCTTTAAAATGTGTTGATTGATCTATCCTCTTACTCTGCACCAGACCCCATTGTTAAAGATCAGGGAAGAGGACCCACCCCTGGGGGAACGGTAGCCAGCTCCACTCCAGTCAGCTCCTCCAGTATGATGGCAGGTAGGTCATCACCTCAAGCCCGTCGCCTACATCCTAAGTGGCACCATATTCACTATGTGCTGCATATGGCGCTCATCAAAAGCAGTGCACTGGGTTTAGTGTAATTTGGGACATGACCTGTCTCCCCGGAAAGATAGTTTTATTTGTGGAAATGTCAAGGGTTTTAACACTTTGCTCAGTGTGCAGAATTAAGTGTCCACTCTCTCTCTCTCTCACAGATATCACCTCCATGTCCTCGACACAGCCCCTGGCTAATATTGCTGGATCTCCGGTCATCTCTGGCCCGAACACGCTAGCACCACAAGTCCCAGCAGCTGCCGGGCCACAGCCCTGAAACCCACCACCTCCTGGCACTTCCTTACCTGTGTACAGTCTGTGGCCTGTGGTTTGGTTCAGTCCACCCCACTTAACTCTGTATGGGTCTCGCCCCAAGGGTTTCCTCTTCATTACGCTCTGAAGAGAAACGGAGAAAAGATGTTGAAATTGCTTTTTCACAGTTACGTTTTGAAATTTGGACTTGGGAAAAGTGTTTTGTTGCACCTGTATGGATTATTGAAAGTAATAACATGAGGTGTGTTATTTCACAAATGCAAGTTGTCTAGGACCTCTAACACAATGTAGACATGAAGAACATAGATAATAAAATGTATTTTGTACGTCCCAAATATACTGTCTTGCTTGGAACCGTTTGTTTGGGGATTCTGCTGTTGTATTACACTGTGAACTTGTACACAACTTCACAAATTGTGAAAGGATTCTCTAATGTACCTCTCTTGACAGTGCTCAATAGTATCGTACACACTACTATTAAGTGCAGGAGTTACTGGTGTTTTGAAGTTGTTAAACTATCATACTTGGATTGGACATTTGTAGATATTCTACAGTTACGGTCAGGTTGCATGCACCCAATGCTGACTATAGGGTCAATAGTTTGCCAATTTTGTGTTACTGTCACTTCTGTATACGTGTATGCGTGTGTTTGTTTTTTAATGAAGTCTCTTACACATAATTTTGATTACATAGACAATTTTGTAACTTTGTTTTTATGTTGGGAGGAGTCTTATCACTTGCAAAAAAATAAATCTACTTCCAAAATTAAAAAGGCAGGTATGAATATACCTTAAGCTTTGCATTTTGTATGTTCTTACTGTAGAGTGTGACGACCAATGAATGGAGCGAAGCCCTTCAGAAATTATTGAAACTTTCTATGGAATGCATTCATAGATGGAAGATCTTTCACAGGGTACTGCATAAAACATTCACTATATAGATGATGTATTTATTATTAGCAATTCTATATATATATATAAAAGTATTTTTTAATTGAAGGTTCATGCTAAAGTTGTTGGACTAAGGAAGAGGTTGGCAACTACTAAACGTTACGTTTTTTACATTAGTTTCGTCTCCGGCAGAGAACGCCGGAGGCGCTGGATTCATTTCAGTGGAATTTTACTTTGCAGAATTTAAACAATTAAACAGAATTGTTTTAATAAAGGGTTTTCCTATACTTAGTGGTAGTTAGCTAATGGCTAAATAGCTTTCCAATTGTTCTAGATGGGGAAGATGGTTGTGTTATCCTTGCGGTTGCTGTTTTAGCAGCGTTTCTTCGGCACAGATATATTAGTTGCTTTTACGCTCGTCAAGTACAGTAATATTATCATGTCGACTTTGTAAGAAGCTAGCTATACGTTTGTTTATAATATGTAGTACACTACACAATTACATTATTATCGTAAATACGTGGGCTATTTGCAATATAGTTGAAAATCACCTTCCAAACTGTCACCAGATCAAAAGCTTAGGTATGAATGTACAGGACACGAACAATATTAACACTCTGGAGGAACTTCTGACCCGGCCCTATTTCATTAATACAAGGTAAAAACAATTACTGATGTCACAACTGTGATTGGAAGATGTAACAGTTAGTTTTTTTGTAGGCATGTCTATGCGGCAGACATGTTGGACCACGACATAAATGTTTTGGAAAGACGGGAAAGCAATGGCTTTGGCCCCAGTAAGATGTATTTTTTGTATTCATTTATTGTCTGGAGAGTCAAATTTCAAATAACTCATCTGAAGCCGGAACATTTTATGATGTTATACTTTACCTTTTTCCATCAGATTGGTAACATTCAGGTTAATCTAAAACTAACAACTTGTGTATATGTTGTCACCCAAATAACTGGAAACTATTTAAGATTGACCCTGAGGATCTGCCTGGATCTGAGGTTTATCCTGTGTAGTATGCAATAGTTTCCACATTCATCCCGGTACCAAGCTACAAGTAAGTCGTTCTAGGCTACAGTGCATTCCAGGCACTCAGAGGAAACAACAGAGCATCAGTCACCAAATTGTACTGAGAATCAGCAAAGTGTCTAGCAAGAGGTTTACCACTGCACGCACAAGCAACTTTTGGAGTGGGTTTAAATCCATCCAGTTGCCCCCTCCCCCAACACACACATCTTCCTCCCCATAGCTGACAAACTATAAGTCTTTCTGATTTGTTCCTGGTGAAAGGCTCACTATGTGGTATACATCTACATCAGGTGTGGGCAAACTACGGCCCGAGGGCCAAATGCGGCCCGCGAGGCTGTCCCATCCGGCCCGCAGAATGTAATAAAATTGATTTGAGGGGAGTTAAAAAACAACTCACCAGCCCATTCTTACACATCTCAGTCAGAATTTAAACTATTTACCCATTATAAGGGATCTACTGTACATATGTAATGTATGTTTTTACGTTTGCCCTTTTCTGGCCTGCAAATCATTTATGATTAACAAACTACAAAAACAAATGTGGCCCTCCATTTCATTTCAAAATCCTGATGTGGCCCCCAAGCCAAAACGTTTGCCCTCCCCGCGATCTACATCATCATCTATTTTTACAGGTGGTGCAGGTCCAGAATATCCAGTCCAGATATCCAGAGTCCAGTGGTGACACAGGTTTATGCTGATGATGACAGTTTGCTCACCCTGTGGAGGTTAGCTTCTCATAGGAACAATCAACCAGGAAGCCCTGATATGTGATCTAGCTGATGCTGGTCACTAGACAAGCAAACTGACAACCAAAGATGGGTTGTGGTCAGAAGAGTGGAAGTGTGCAATATCCATTAAGTTATAACTGCCATGAATACAGTGTACATGATTGCTTACTCTAATGACCGACAAATAAATGTGTTACATAATATATCTCTATATAAAAATCATGTAAGCCTGTGAACAAGTGTTATTTATTTTGTTACTCACTATACATTCAGTAAGCGCTGGTAGCTGGATTTACCATACATTTTCCACAGTGATGTGATGCGTTTGCCCTGAACAAGATTGTTACAACCAGCAGCTTTTATTTTAAGTTGTTTATTTTACTGGTGTTTTTACTTGGTACGTAAAGTCTATTTAGTTGTAGCAGAATGTTTTTCATAATTGTGTTCTAAAGTGTGTTTACATTAAATACCGTCCGTTTATTTGACACGCTTGACTTGTATGTAATCGACGACTTTTATTTAATCGTGTACAACGCAATCATGAAACGTGGGACTATTTTAATTTGCTGTTTAACTACAGCGCCCTCTATGCGCCGAGCCGACGGGGTGCACACCGCTGCGGAGTTATATATAACACATCCATATTTTTCACACTGCTTCAACTTCGGCCAGGGGATTAAGTTTGGACGCGATGAAGTGGGTGTTAGTAACCGTCAGCGTTGCTGCGTTGGCAGCTTTTTTGGGGCATAGACTGCTTAAACTGAGGTGTGTAGGCTGCATGCGTTGCTGGCAATGTCAGCGAGTTTGCTCTGTGGCGTTATTTTGGACTTATGCAACCATTAACTGACTTCTGTTTTTAGTGAAAGAACCCTTGCCACAAGAGAAGTGCCTGTAAAGAACCTCCCCAATTGTCACCTTTTGAAGAACATAGGTACGTCCATTCAGTTGTAATTATACATAGGCACGATAGCAGTTAGAACAAAATGTTCCATACTTTTTCTACACCTATGGTCTTATTACTCAAATGTATATGTAATTCCAATGTGTTGCACTTCTCCGTGATTAATACGCGGTTTTCGTTTCTACCTTAAGCTTATTCCAGTTGTTTTATAGAATCTGAATATGCAAAGAGAACAGGCCACATATAGTTCTACTACTTGGTCAAATGTCAGGGTTGAAGTCCATGTTACTAAGATTGGTTAACAATCTTGGGTGATTGGCTAACATTTAGCAGACCAAATGTAACCATGTCGTTGTAACTATATGTGGACAATCATCATGTTTTATACTGTACAGAGTGTGGAGCGGAGGACTTCACAATACTCAGAGATGGACTGGCCATCATAACCACTGTAAGCAATACTTGTAGAGACCAGATTGCCAATGTTAGGGATATTCTGAAAAGGCATAACCTTTTTTGTTATGGCCATTCTGAAGATGGTTGAAATGTACTTATTGTTCCATATTGTGATATAAAAAAAAGATTTGAACATTCCTTCCACACATTTTAAAGTGAGATCCATTACTCTCCCACCCAGGGTTTGAAATATCACGGAATGCCATCTTGTGATGAACCAGGAAAGATCTATACCCTGGACCTGTTGGACCCCAGTCGGACCCCAGTGGAACTGGCAATAAAAGGAGAACTGGACCAGAACTCTTTCAACCCCCATGGAATTAGTGTCTATATTGATGAGACAGGTAGATTTTCTCATATACAATTAATGTATTTAAATCTGTTACCACATGTAATGAAAGACAACAGAAAAGCAGTGTGTCAGCATTTTTTCAAAAAGCCTTGTAATCCCTGAACCTCCAGTTCACGTGTATTGTTGCAGGATGGGTTTAAATCCCGTTCACATGTGTTACTGCAGGATGGGTTTAAATCCCGTACACATGTGTTGCTGCAGGATGGGTTTAAATCCCGTTCACATGTGTTGCTGTAGGATGGGTTTAAATCCAGTTCACGTGTATTGCTGCAGGCTGGGTTTAAATCCCGTTCACATGTGTTGCTGCAGGATGGGTTTAAATCCCGTTCACATTTGTTGCTGCAGGATGGGTTTAAATCACGTTCACATGTGTTGCTGCAGGATGGGTTTAAATCCAGTTCACGTGTATTGCTGCAGGCTGGGTTTAAATCCAGTTCACGTGTATTGCTGCAGGATGGGTTTAAATCCAGGGATCTGTTTCCAGGGAGCCTGTCTTCACCATACATAGTGTTATCGTGACAGTTGAGGTCCCTGTCACTGTAGCCCACCAGCCTGTATGTGGCTACAAGGGATAACATGATAGAGTGCAGCGTAGGTTTGTTTGAATACTGGCGAAAACGCATCCAGCAACAGCTGGCCTCTAGGCATCTCTGCCCTGGTCTGGGGGCCATAGTTGGGACCAGGCAGAGGAAAGGCCTCTAGGCATCTCTGCCCTGGTCTGGGGGCCATAGTTGGGACCAGGCAGATGAAATGCCTCTAGGCATCTCTGCCCTGGTCTGGGGGCCATAGTTGGGACCAGGCAGAGGAAAGGCCTCTAGGCATCTCTGCCCTGGTCTGGGGGCCATAGTTGGGACCAGGCAGAGGAAAGGCCTTTAGGCATCTCTACACAGTTGACTTTTGTGGTCCCCAATTAGAGGCAGCTGTTAGATGTTGTCTCTTATTGGGGATCCTTCTTAAGTCGGGCCTTTTGCCACAGCTGTGGTGGATTATTGTTTGTCTTTAGTCTCTGTTGTGTTCGCCTTTTGGTTGTTTTCGCCTGTATAGCATTGAGTTAAACGAAGGATGTTAAAAAGATGCATCCCTTAACGCTCTGCGTTACCACGGTTGTGAAAATGACCCTAAACACGCTTCCAAAAGCACTAAGGAAGGGTTCATGTCAAAATGCAGAGCTGCCCTCAGGAGGCCCGCATTGACTGGGAAGAAAGCAGTTGGGAGGCATCCTTCAAATCAGGCTGTAGGCCAACTTCCATGCTGAGGTACAGGAAGTGCCGTTGTTGCAGGAAGGGTTTGCTGTGTCTCCCAGTACAGTCTCAAGAGCATGGAGGAGATACTGGGAGACCGGCTGTTCCGCGAGGAGAGCTATTAAGGGCCGCGGTAGGGCATCAACCCAGCACCAAGACCTGTATCCGCTCCTTTGTGTGAGGAGGAACAGGAGGAGCACTGCCAGAGCTCTACAAAATTACCTCCTGCGGGCTACTGGTGTGCATGTTTCTGACCAACCTGTCAGAAACAGACTCCATGATGGCCCTACTTTCTCTAGTGTATTATTGGCTCACAGTCAAGCACCGTGCAGCTCGATTGGCATTTACCCGGGAACCCCAGCATTAGCAGGTCCTCCATTGGTGCCCTGTTCTCTTCACAGATGGGAGCAGGTTCACACAGAGCGCAAGTGACAGAATCTGGAGACGCAGTGGTGAACGTTCATCATCCAGCATGACCGGTTTGGCGGTGGGTCAGTGATGGTCTGGGGAGACGTATCTTTGAAGGTTTGCGCTGACCTCCACATGCTAGGCAACTGTACCGCGTCTCCCTCCCGAGTTGCACCGTGTTCCAAGGCGCTACGTCGTAGTGTCAAGGTGCCAATAAACCCTGGGTTCAATGCCTGGATATCACAGCCCCTCTTGACCAGGAGGTTCATATTGGCCTTGATTCAGGACCAATGCAAACCATTCTGCCTTGTTGCTGCTAAGCTACTCCCTTAGGGTGTGTCTGGTGCTCACAAGCTAATTATGGTTGTCAAGCCTAAGTCGTAATTCACAGACACACTGTGCGACGCATTGTAACATGGCTGTTCAGACACGGCCCAAACACACAAGTGTTCTATTCATTTTTTTAGCGTGTTGACGCAGTGGTGGGCCAGAGCTCTGGGGATTAGGAGTTTTGGCTAAACAGCTCTGCTTTTGAGCCGTGGCACCGTGGGAGACGGGATGGTGATATCTCTTCATCTGTGGAAAAGTGATTTCATCCCAATAAGTTATTCAAGCATGTCGGCCCCAATTAACTTGCTACTTGAGCAGGTATTGAAGCACATGGCTTGGTGAGGTTTCCCATAGGAGGTTTTCTTTGTTATTAAATTCTGTTAGTGTTGTTGGTCTTTGCTGCAATAAGATACTGTCTAAATGACTAAATGGAGATGAAAACACAAAAATGTAAAGTAAAAAGACAGAAAAGAAACCCAGACTAGAACACATACTGAACACTGCTGAATATTTATGGAGTGCATGTTTCACATATCTGTCTAGCAAGGTCTTACATATCTGAGGGATGAGCTGAAGCCCTAATTCTCACAGCTGTACTTCTGTATCCTTCCAGATAACACCATCTATCTGTTTGTTGTCACTCACCCTCAACATCATACAAGCCAGGTAGAGATCTTTCGGTTTGTTGAAGATGACAACACCATTGTACACCAGAAGACTGTTAAGCATGACCTTCTTCATAGGTAGGTGTAATATGCTTACAATTGTATGATATACAGTCATGTTAAAAATATATAAATATTTAGTTTTTAAAAAAGGAAATAGGGACATATTAATATTTGATCTTCACAGTTGGTATGATGTACTTGTGCTCAAACAATTCTACTTTGGATTAAACTGTCAGAAACACCTTGTTCCAGAAGTCCTGGTCTTTGTCTAGATCAGGGGTCTCAAAGCGGTTCCCCGGAGGGCCGAGTGTCTGCAGGTTTTAGTTTTTTTCCTGTAAATTGGTTCCAGGTTCAGACCTAAATAACCAGATGAGGGTAGACCTAAACAATCAGTGACATAATTAATCAATCAAGTACAAGGTGAGAGTGAAAACCTGCAAACACTCGGCTCGTCTAGGTGTTCTCTGGCAGACTTAAGTCTTTCCCAGTCGATGCCAGAGACTGGTAGGTAGTTATTGGAAACATCTAATTAAAGTTATTTCCGCCCAAGGGTGCACAACCAGCTTTTAGGGCATAGTGTCCTAACTTCCCTTCAGCAAAAAATGGCACCCTTGTAAATCTTTTGTTAAATAAATGATATCATGATTAAGATGTCATTGTTTTCTGTTTAATTACATCACCTCTATCAATAGATATTGTTTGAAAGAGGCTAAAATATTTATATGTCCATGTTTCTTAAAATAACTAAATATTTTATGGGGTGTCCTAATTATTTCACACAACGGTAGGTCTGGATGTGGATAAAACATGTTAGCATAGTGAGCTGTACGAGGAGTGAAAACTTTTCAGGATGCAGAGTTCTGTTCTACTTTTCTTAGTCCCCTGTGCTACTTTTCTTAGTCCCCTGTGCTGTTTTTATTCAGTGTAAATGACATTGTGGCTGTTGGTGAGGAAAGCTTCTATGCTACAAATGACCAGGCCTTTTCCGGTGTAGTAATGCACATGCTGTGCATGTTCCTGGGTCTACCCTGGGCTCGTGTGGTATACTATAGCCCAGAGGAAGTGAAGGAAGTGGGTCATGGCTTCATATCTGCAAATGGAATCAACATGTCCCCCGACAAAAGGTTTGGTTTATTTCTATAATAATGTCTACTCAGTGAAACGCTGAATGCAGTAAAAAGTAGAGAATTATGTTATGCAGTAAAACTAGAATTTTCCTTTTAGGTATTTGTACGTGTCTGACATTCTGGACCATAGGATTGCTGTTTTTGAGATAAAGGAACACCAAGAGTTGGTGTATGTTAAGGTAACATTTCTCCATAAAATGAATGTACTGTATTATTTATGAATGCATAATCTTTGGGACTGCACCCCAGTAGTAGTGCAGTCCAGTAAGGCACCTGGACTCTAATGAAACAACTGTACTGTTGTGAGGTGCTTTGAACTGTTGCTTTATTTGGGAGACCCCCAAACATCTCATGTCTGACGCTGTGTCATCCCCACACACCAGTCTGTATCTGTTGGATCTCTTTGTGACAACGTCGAGGTGGACCCTGTAACAGGGGACATCTGGTTGGGTTGTCATCCTAATGGAGCAAAAGTAGTCGAAAATGACCCAAAAAATCCACCTGGATCAGAGGTTGGTACTTTACTTTTTTTTTTTTTATAACATTTGTAAAAATGTAAAACACAAAATGGCATTGTTTTGTCCCACAACACTGGACACTAAACAAATATTATCTCAGGTGTACAGTATGTTTGGTTTTTACACAGCTCAAATGAATTAGGGCAACACTTAAATACAATTTCTCAATGAATGAAATATATTACAGATCAAAATCTTTACAGTACTTCGTGTAATTCGATAGGAACAAATGACGTAACAATTGTGAACGGAAAACAAAATCACCAACTGATTGAGGGCTGGATTCAAACTCCCACCAAAAAGTACACAATTGAAATCATAAGCTGTTCCAAATGGACGTTTCACCACGTCAACTCTGGGCCCCGAGGGCCTGTATGCTCTCACGGAAACATCTGGGCATGCTCCTGAGGAGACGGTGGATGGTGTCCTGGGGGATCTCCTCCCAGACCTGGATCAGGACATCAGTGAGCTCCTGGACAGTCTGGTGCTACCTGGCGGCATTAAATGCACTGATACATAACGTTCCAAAGGTTTTTAACTCAGGTCAGGGGAACGTGAGGTCCATGGCATCAAGGTCTTTGTCACCCAGGAATGGCCTACACAGTCTGGCCACGTGAGGCCGAGCGTTGTCCTGCACTGGGAGGAACCCAGGGCCCGCTGTACCAGTGTAGGTTCTGACGATGGGTCTGGGGGTTTCATCCCAGTACCTAACTGCAGCAAAACCATTCCCTTTTAGGGGGTTGTCGTGCTACTGCCTCTACAGGGCACCCATTGTCACTTTATTTGCACCAAAATGGGTGACGTTGAATCACAAACGCTTATGCTTCCTCACTAGATGGATATCCCTGAAGTCTAATTGACCTGGTGTTACTGCTGTGATTATTACATGTTCCTTATTTTTTTTAGAGCTGTGTAAATAAAAGTCCTTAATTAAGATTCTTAATCAAACTTTTTTTCTTGTTTTAAGGTGCTTAGGATCCAGAATATCCAATCTGAGAGTCCCGTGGTGACCCAGGTCTATGCTGATGATGGCAGTGTGCTCATAGGGTCCTCTGTGGCAGCACCCTATGAGGGAAAGCTTCTCATAGGAACCGTCTACCAGAAAGCCCTGATATGTGATCTGAAGTAACCACTTTTTTTGTTACATGGGGTGTGTGTGCCTAGTGTGTGCATTTTTTGTGTGTGTGTGTATAAATGTCATCACCTTTTTTAATTCTGTTCATTGACATGAATGACTGTTCTTTGGGCAATATTTGATAAGATTAGAAAAATAAAATTATTGTTCCTGTAGTTGACAGACAAGCACTACATTTGCTCTTATGAAAATCATAAATGGCCCATTTACTCACGGAAACAGTATTGCTAAAGACTGTTTGTAATGATAGAAAGCCATCTTGCTTTCGATTTGATGTAATTTTTATTTTGTCTAGGGCTATAGGTTAAACACATGGGCGTCTGGATAGTCCATTGTTCGGTGTGCTTTTCTTACTTTTTTAAACCCGTTCCAGTCTTTCATCTAAAACCACTTCACAGCCGGTTCTGTAGAGTCTAAGATGGAGGTCTCCGATGTGCCTCTCCTGCCTAATGCCGTCTCATCGCAGCGTCACCCAATGGGCTTGGAAGAGTTACAGCTCATGGAATGTCTTCCTCTTAAGCATCTGTGACAAACCGTTATGCATTGTTTTTTCCACAGAGGGTTCTTTTTACACCAGAACATGCTTGGGTCGCTGGGGCTGAAGCTTTGGGTGAAAGTGGTACTTGTTCCAAGTCAATTGTGGACATTTAAAGATTGCAGAAGTAGCCATGAGACACGGGGATGCTTGTGTTATTGAGTTCCCAGCCACACATTTGCCCGCAGCACAGGAAGGGCTCAAACCTGGATGGTTACGGACGACTTGAAACCACAAGTGAGTTCCTTAAAACGCTGCATCACCTGCATTTCGTTCCTCGCTATAAAGAAAGCCGTTGGAGTTTGGTCCCAACCAAATGCGGTGTGGCTGATCCTAAATCCTCCAGTGTCTCTGGTTGTATCTGGACCCTGTTGGCGGCCTCATGCTCCTCCAGGGAATCCTCCACCCTCAACACAGTAAACCTGTTCTCTCTCCCGTCTTGATTGCGCACAGTGACCTCTCTCTTGAAATTAGGCTCAACATCCATTGGGTTCGGGTTAGTTCGGAGATCAACGTGGCAAAGGTTCCGTTCCGAGTGGGACAAACCGACGGCCTTCTTATTGGCCTCTCGATCCAGACAGTGCTTCTCGGGTAAAGGGTCGGCCTTCCAGAAGGGTTCTTGGTCTTCCTCTAGGAGCCGCGGACCCTCTCCCTTCACGAAGCTGCTCAACAACATGTTGTGACTGATGCTGAGGTGGCGCCTCAGGCGCCGTGGGGAATGCTCCAGGGTCTCGATGTTCGTCCCCAGGATGTCGCTGCAGCTCTTCGAGCGACTTATCTCCTTGAAGTCGTTTCCTGTTTTTGGCTTCGCTGCGGCGCCAATTTGCCGGATAGCTGTGCTGTAGTCCTCGTGCTTCTCGGACAGGAAGTTGAATATGTCAACGGCGTTGGGGAGGCGGCGAGGGCCGCTGTTGCCGTCCTTCTCGTGGTGCCCCCGGTGGTCCAGCTGGTAGAGCTTTTGCCTCTGCCTCCTCTTCTTCAGGACTTTGTGGGCCGACACAACCATGTGGACGTTCCAGCTGAAGAACAGAGACAGCCAGGCCAGGCCCATGTAGATCCACAACTCTGCAAACACCCTGTACAGCCTGGGGTAGTCTATGTTTGGATTAGTGCCTGTCGAGTCAAAAAGAGAACATGATTAGAAGTTTAAAGTGGCTCACAGGCGGAGTGCTTTTGATGGTATGGCCCGATAATTGTCAATGTTACCAGGGGTTGAGGTAGGACTCAGGGGAAAGTGAAATGTATTCTAATACGGTATTGGTGATTAGTTGACCAATAGGTTTGTCCGACACTGGGATGTGTCTCAGCCGGATTGTGTCGTTCCACCGGCTCTCAAAAAAGGCCTTAGCCTTTGAAGAGAGTTCAGAGGAATGCCGACTGCTCCGGGCGAAGTGCCATACCCGCGACGTAGTCGCCGAAGCCCACCGTGGTGAGGGTGATGAAGGAGAAGTAGAGACCCTCCAGGTAGGACCATCCCTCCAGGGACATGAACACCAATGGTGGGATCACCAGGTGCACCAGCAGGCCCCATAGGAGGAAGAGGGCCGTGCAGATTAACTGAACGTGTTTCTGTGGACGTGACACACAAAGGGAGTGAACGGATCAATTTCACAAATCCTTTTTTTGCGCCAGCGGTGACTACAATGTTTTACAGTTGCAGGCATGGGCGCTGAAGTGTGAGCAAAGCAAAAAGTAAAATGGCTGCGTTGATTTAAAAAAACAACATAAACTATGACCCGACCCCATAATACATTGTCCCTCCCACATACAAATGCCTAATTCGCCATGCAAAAAGTCCTTAGCGACTGTCCGGGAGTCTTACCACCGAAAAGCCTTTGTGGGTCAAGACCTGTCCCAGGCGCTTGGCTCTGTCCCCAAAGAACGAGCCCAGCTCGCTGATCCAGGTGAGACAGAGAGGGATTCCAAACAGGCCATAAAGGATGCAGAATATACGGCCTCCGGAGGTCTTTGGGGCAACATTACCATAACCTGCCAATCAGATGAGAACAGGCTTTTAGATGGGGACCCAAGCTCCATTTTTGTCATGGTTAGACATTTGGGAACTGAACGGGGAGTTGTTGATTTATAGGAGACAACTCCGTGTTTTACAGGTATTGCTCACCTATAGTTGTGACTATAGTGGCAGCAAATACCACAGAATTTGTCCAGTCCCAGTTGTTGTAAGTTTTTTCCCCAGTTATGGTCACACCTTGTCCAGCAGCGTCTGAGATCACCTATGGAACAGAGTTGGTTAAAGTGCGGTACAGACAAACCTGAATTAGTTATACATATATTAGCAGGTTACTGTCATGAGGTTCAGCCCTGTGACAGAAACATGAATGACCTCTTAGCCATACCGTCAATAGGCCTCTGATGAAAATTGAAACATTATGCTTTAATAATACAAACTGTGAGACATTTAGAATTTCTCATATTAGCGGTATACTCGCTAAGATTTTGTTCATAATTGCAAAACTGATTTGATCCAACATTTACCTATTTTGCTATTTAAAACAAAGTATCAATGTTGAAATATATTTTTTAAAAACTGTTGAAATATTGGTTATCAATAAAACATATTTACAGAATGTATAGTTGATACACGTATAATAGGCAGAATTACTGCTGACTGGACATTACTGACGCCTGATAGATTTTGACACATCTATTAGATGGATTGACACACACGGCTGTGTGACGCAAAGCATACGAAGTTCCTCTACTCAACTAACTCCAGAAATAATTATTTGTGGGTTGGTTGCTGGTAGCTTAATACGGTATATTAGGTTCCACAGGGACGTTGGGCCTTTGACCCGCTGTCATCGCACATACGCTGCCGATATGGACGGTTTGTTTCATGCCACAAACAGCCTGCTCCAATTCACTGTGGTTGAGCTCTGAGGGCTGTATAGGATACTGAAGTGACTGTACAGAGCTACTGAACTCGCTCGCGTGCTTCTTAGACAATAAGTGTTTTGTGACATGGCGACTGATTCTGCTGGAAGTGACAAAGAGTTAACTGTAGCCATGAAGGGATGCACCGGGGCAATAACAATGCTTAACAATATCAAGGGAGAACATTTTCCCTCAGCCCAATGACGCACCGCACTGCGTTCATCAAAACATGAATCATTACCAGAAAAGTATTTGTCCACTCCTCAGTTGTCCATTGTTGATCATTTGCCCACAGGAGGCGCTTGTTATTTTTATGTAGGAGACAGGAGTGGGACCCATGTCAGAGGTATTCAACACTGTCCGAGGTCAGAGGTATTCAACACTGTCCGAGGTCAGAGGTATTCAACACTGTCCATAGGGTCCCCCAGCCGCTCCACATATTTGATCCATTCCAGAGCTAGCTAACCTGTTAGGACTTGTCAGCTAATGATCAAGCCCTTGATTATGTAACAACGTGTCCAAAATAGCAGGTCTGTCTGTGGGTCCCTAGGGAGAGGGTTGAAGACCTGGTGGTTGTCTGCTCCAGTTGCCATAATTTACCTGTCTGTGGCCTGAATGATTTTTGCCTTACTCCTTCAACCTCTGTCATCAATGAGCCGCCACTCCTGAGGTAGTGTAATCGGCGCATTTGGCCCTGATTATCATTCCATGCTCAAAACGCTTGGTCCAGTTGCAAGAAGAACTTGGCGAACCCTTCTGAATTAGCAATATATCTGCTTAAATGGTTCCTAAAATATCTCTGAAATTACATTTGGGTATGGGCTACAGGTTCCAAACAACAAGGTTTGATTAAAGTGGAATTTAGCCTGCGCAACATTAATACCAGGAGAAGAGCGGTTGAACTTTATAAGAATACAAAAGCCTTTTTAAAGACTTGGTCCTCCATCAGTCCACAGTCAGAAAGAGTGTACACAAGTTTAGCAGTTCCTGCTAAACGCCCTATGAGTGGGTGTCTAAATATCTGAAGGCCTCTCTTGCACTGTCTGACCACTGTGTGCACAATGAAAAAGACACTAAACAATCATTATATTTATGGAGGAAACCAGTGTTCTTCAAAACACAGAACAATATTCTGCCCACATCACTACTGGAACAATATTCTACCCACATCAATACTGGAACAATATTCTGCCCACATCACTACTGGAACAATATTCTGCCCACATCACTACTGGAACAACATTCTGCCTACATCACTACTGGAACAATATTCTGCCTACATCACTACTGGAACTATATTCTATAGACAGACGAGACAAAAATGTCACGGCAGAATGGCACAAGTGTATGTTTGGAGAAAATACTGCCTTCTTTACACCAAATCCTCATCCCAACCATGAAACATTGTGAAAGGCCTTGTTGAACACTGTTCTGGCAAGACATCCCAAAAATATACATTAAATAAAACATTTCTATCAGGAAGAACTTGCTAGTCTGATAACCTACCATAGCAAATGGTTGCTGGAGGTTATTACAGCGAAAGGCAGTTCCAGCGGTTACTAAAGATTCTGTTTCACAATACCTTTTCTGGCCTATGCCTTTTATAAGTCGCCACTGTGTTCAATCCAATCCATGACCATTTTATACAGCTGTATTGTTATAGAAAGCACTACTATATAGTTATTTGGGGGCGTAAATATGATTTTATAAGAACTAATCCTAGAAAATGTATACTACTATTTCCTTCAAAATGGTGGTTCCCAATCTTTTTCAGTACTTGTACCACCTAAAGGTTTTATGGTCCACCAAGTACCCTTGAAGAACTAACATTTTACTAGTAAGCCAATGCTCTCATGAGACTTATAGAGTACACCGGGAAAAGAAGCTAAGTAACCCCAGGGGTCCTAGTACCAGAGGTTGTGAACTACTGAAACTTACATGATATGCGTAGGAAATAATAATCTAATAAATAGTTCAAATGTAGCTTTTATTCATGTTTTCACTAAGGCGGTGAACGAGATGTGAACGGCGGTTCATTTTGAATCTCTTGCGTCTTCAGTCCATTTGAATAAAAAATTTGAATTACAAAACTTCTTACAGTTGTTTACGGTGAACGACTCCAATATTAAAATCATTGACAGAAATGCGTATCTTAAACGTGTAAACATAGATCCAAAACGAACGTCCCAATGAAATTAGATTAACCCACTAACAATTCGACTTCTATCTAATAAACTTCAGCCCGTCGCTTGTAACGTTCGTTTAATTTTCTACTTGTGCCACAATAATCCGATATTGACAGCAACAATAAGATCAACAAACATGTTTACAGTCTTCTAGTTGTTGAGACGTGTAAGTCTACAGCACTGACAACAGCATTTGGCGGGGTTTCTACGAATGAGTCTTCAAAATGCTGACTAAACCAACTACTCTTGTTGCTTAGAGAATATGTTGTACTTCAGTTTACAAGTAAAACATACATTTACTATTTTGATTTGTTTCAAATGATGTACATGTAAATCATGTCCCATTCTGAAGCATTACACAAAAACAATAGAACTCGGTAATGGTAAGCATTTCCCGAATTTTCGAAAAGATACACGCAACTTTAATTGATGTCCTTTAAACACTCACAAACCCGACCCTAGGCAACATAAAGTGCCATTGAAACTTCATGGAAAGAAACCCGGATGTCTGCAGTACACGCCCTCAAGTAATAAGATGTGCCTGTTACCCAGTGCCCATGGGGAAAAGATCCTAACTTTTTCTTGTTGAATGCATAATACATACATAAAATGTGTTAATGTTACGCTTCCTTTTGTTATACAATAGGTCTTGTAAATTAACACGCAACATACTGTACAATGATCTAAAGCAATGTTTCTATTACGTGATACACTTCACATGATTTCACAAAGACTTCTGTTGTTTTCGGTCAATTAAAACTACCAACCCAGTTTCGACCAGTCCCAACATGCTGGGTGATTTCGCTTAAAGTGACTCATCCGCAGAGCGATTACGAAAATACATATACGCTATATCAGTTCAGTTCTATTGCTATGGCTCAAACCTCATTCCTATAGACGCACACCAAATTTATACAGAACAATAAGAAGTATAAGCTATTCCATGCATTATAACCAAATATATCTTAAAAAACTTTACTATATCTGCAAATAAGGTATTTAATGTCTTAACTGGGTGGCCAGATATTTCAAACAATCTTAATTGTTATTTTTATATGAACAATTATGTTTATTTTTCAGGGACAACGTGGATTAGCCCAAATAGTATGACCATAATGAATGGCTAAAAGCGTAGAAGACGAATCTAAATGCTAAACTAAGACAAACAACAATGTTAATCATTAAAATTCGATTCTAAATTGAATCCCTACATACCCCCAAAATATAGTTAAGATCTTCTTTTTTCAAGCAAGGATATATTTCAAGAATTCTTTCCTTCTGACGGGCATATTCCGTTTTAGCCAATTTCCAATTGGGTTCTTCGAGTATTTGAAATATCGCAGCCCCGATCGATAGGTAAAAAATTATACCAGAAGTTAATACAGGACCCTTGTCAGCCATGGCCGATCACTTAAAATAATGTAAGAGTAACTTTGCCTGAAAGATACAAGCGCGTGTGGCATTCGCCGTCCTTCCTGGTTGTTGTGAGGGACGTAGGCTGGTTATAAAGTAGCTACAAACGCGCGACCCTGGTAGTAATGATGATACACAAAGGAAATGTAAGACCCATTAGATTAAATCCGAACAAAACTGTTTCAGGTGTGGTCTTGAGTTTGGCCTATAGCATTTATAAGAGAACAAATTAGCCTACCTATTTGTAGCAAATCTACCCGACTTTCTCGATTTTCCATCTGGAATCTGCGGGGATGAGATTTGCCACGTCCAAGACAAATACTTTCGCCGCCTAGCAAACTTTAAACAACGTTGTTATTGTCCCTCGGCAATCGAGTTTATGAAACAAGGAAACATTGAGACCATTGGTGCCATTATATTGGATTAGGTAACTTTTCTATTTCATTCACCCATATGAAAGCCAACCATCTATAGCTTACGTAGTGGTTCTTACCTTTATAGAATCGTAGCAATTACATTGGGATACAGAGATTCTGCTTAAACACAAAATGCCCCGTTCATTCATTTATTCGGTGGTAGTTACTTTTCTGACCGTACGGTAAATAATATAGTTGCCTGTGAGAAACTTTCTAAATGTATTCTTTATTGAACTAGTTCATGGTTCGCATTGCGTAGCTCCTTTCTTGTGAGGAATAATTTGTGAGTACTGTACCCTTAAACACGACTCCTTGAATCTGCCTAGAAATTGAAATATGTAGGCTACTCTGGTAAACCCTCCTGTCTTTAGTTTCAGAGCTGCTTAGGTTAGGGGCGAGCGGTTTAAAGCATTGGAATGCCACAAACAAAGTTAGGTATGTGAATCATATTGTGGTTTTGTTACAGGCGAAATTATTATTTTTATTTTTTGCTAACGATGAGTCCCCCTTGAATGAATTCAATGTAATAGCTTGAGTACACTGGGAAACCTACCAATAGCTTTATTAAGTTTCAAGTTTCCCTTAAACCGGAAATGGAGGCGTGAAAACAGAAATGCAATCCAATACACATTTGTTATCTAAAGAAAAACGTCTCGTTTAGGAATATTCTCAATTAGAATTACCCAGTTTATTTTCTCCTCTGATGTGTTTAAATGACTTTTTTATGCAATACATTTCTTTATTAAGCCTATTTTCTTTTCTAATGAAAATGTTTTAACTCTCAGAACCATTTAAAAATGATTAAGAAATCACGCGTGTGCTTGTATTTCATTTTCTACGAATGAAAACAAACAAAACAGACACAATGCATCAAAATCAAGTACAGACAGCACAAAACAAGAAGTTCTGAATAAAATTTTGGGGAAAATAATCAATAAACTGCTTGGGTGATGGACAGGCAATGGTGCTAGAATATAAATGCTTATTTAAGGTCTAATGCGGTCAAAACACGGGTTACGAATCATTACAACATGCCGGTTTACGACATTGCGAATGGACGAGACCGGGTATGGTAACTATTCTCTTCAGTGTTCCTATTTGATAGGGGGGTGGTAAGTGCCCTGGATAATGGATAGGCGGCGTTGGCCCTAAAATGTTGAGAACGACTCCTCTAGAGTATTATGTACATAAGGTGCTTCGTCATTGTACTGGTACTACAGATCCTCAAGGATTTAAGTATATTTTGCTTTATCGTAAGTTGTCCCTTCATTGTTTTTGCTTGAACTATAGAGATTTTGTGCAGCACATAGCCTATTCTGATTGCTCAGTGCTTGTGACTGTGGAATTGGTTTAGTTTCTGTCCAATTCCTCATTTATCCAGGTATCATTAGGGGCTTGGCTTTAACTGCCTCCCTGGCTATACCTCTTGCAAGTGTATCTCTTCACCTGTAGCTGGCAATTAGAAACCAAGACCTGTTGAAATAGAGATGTTCTCCTGAGTTGTTCTGTGGACGTTAGTCAAGGAAGGAGAACGTTGTTATGAATATCTTTGAGTATCTTTGTTTTTAATACCTAGTTGTAAGCTCCCCTGATAGAGACATGGATAACCTGAGAAAATCCTGCTACCCCTGCCGTCCTTTCTTCATTCGACTATATGCTCCCTCAAAAGGACATCCGGGTGATGGGGAGATGCCACGGCTATTCTTATCTTATTTTCTCTCTTTTTATTCTCTCCTTTTCTATGTCCTCATTTGAATTCTGTGAAAGCTGTCACTATCACTAACCCACTAGAACTTAACATTCTTATCATCTACTGTCCACCAGGGGCATTTGGAGAGTTCCTAAATGAATTTGACACTTTGTTCAGGTTATTTCCAGATGATGGCTCGCCGTTCAACAGTGATAGGTGACTTAAACCTTTCAACACGTGTCTTTGATTCATTTGGGTCCACATCTCTTTTTCCACTCCCTTGCTAATGTTTTTCTCTCCCTGGTGGACCTCTCCACCTCCACCTTTCCTTGACTTTATCCGTTTCTCTCTTCACCAGACCATGTATGGAGACCTTTTACCTTACCTTAATTCCTCATCAACTCCTCCCTATCCACTGGCTGTGTTTCCTCCGACTTCAAGTCAGCTTGTGTCGCTGCTCCTCAAGAAACTTTTAATCCCTCTGATGTCTACAACTTCCAACTGATATCTCATCTTTTCTTTCTAACATGCTTGAGGGTGCTGTTTCTAACCAATCTTTTTCCTATCTGTCCTAGAACAATTTTCTGGACCCTAAACCAATCAGGTTTCAAGACAGGTCACTCGACTGAGACTGCTCTTCTCTGTGTCACAAAGACTCTCCTCACTGCCAAAGCAAACTCTCTTTCCTCTGTTCTAATCCTCCTTAAAAAAACAGTCAGAAACCTCAGCGCTACCGTCGACCCTGGCCTCTCTTATGTTGAACATGAAAAATATATGTTTTCATGGGCAGATGCTTGCATCCGCTACAAGACCATGGTTCTTGCCTGTAGTGCAACAAAGGGAACTGTACCTCCTGATGTGCAGGCTATGCTTCAACCCTACAACCAATCCGGTGCACTCCGATCTGCTACATCATGTCTTTTGGCCACCCAACCCTCATGCTGCTACCGCTCGGAGGCAAAACGCTTCTCGCTCTCAATGGTGTAACAAACTTCCCCTTAAAGCCAAATGACCAGAGTCCCTGTCAATCTTCTGAAAGCGGTTGAAAATCGACCTTGTTGATGAGATCTAAATTATCTTGTGCTGGGGATATTGTTGACTGTAACTCTTTCAGAATTGCCATTAACCTTTTGACATCAGTCCCTACTTGCTTGGTCATTCTGGCCTGATCGAGGCAGTCTTGATACATCTTCCACCTCAGCCTCTGGAATGTTTATACGCATTCCCTAACCTGTGCCTTTTGGCTCACTTAGTCACTTAGCTCACTGGTCACTTAGTTGTCAGAGGTAATATTACTCTCAAAGGTAATATTACTCTTGACAAACCCTCAGAGATTCTACATAAATTAAAAAAAAAAAAAAAAATAATATTCTGAATGTGTGGAAATAATTCTTATTTAACGTATTTTAACTTGGATTATAATTCTGAAGTGCTTATCCAATTATGATATTTTGTAGCTTTCCTGTAGTTTTCCTTTCACATAATACAATAATTTCCCTTAAAATGTGCGGACTATGGTGTGTAAATATTGTGATTTGAATACATGAATAAGTTCAAGGGGGTGTACACTTTTTATTCATAGATTGCACGTTATGTCACAACACTCTTTAGATGATTACACAATGGATCCTCAATGATAACCAGAATCAGAATTATTACCAAGTAAGTTTACCCATAGAAGGAATTTGCTTTGGTGCAACGGATAGTAGCATAAAGTGCAATGTGCAAGTCGGAAGTCCAGAGAAGTGCATTAATGTAATGCATTAAGTTAATTTGTAACGTACAGGGTAGCCAGGTGCCGGTTGGTGGTGGTATTTTGGGAGCACTTTTATTTTGAAGCACACTTTGGTCACCTCGGACATTACGCGCACCTGTTTGCACTCTGTCATTTCTGTGTGTGTTTATATGTCCTTTGTTTCTGTCACCGGGTTTCGTCTTAGGTGTTTTAGCTGCTTGTTTCAGCATCTTTAATTTACTCCGTTTACAGTTTGTGTTCTTTTGTTTTTGTAAATAAATTCACTTATTAGTAAAATGTCTGCATTTGGTTCTAAACTCACCACACCCGTTACATAATGAAGTTATAGGGCTGAGGGTGTCAGTGGGGGTCGAATGGCCTTGTTGATGAGTAATGCTGCAGATGGGAAGAAACTGTTCTTGCGGCACAAGGTGTTGGTCCTTATGGACCGTAGCCTCCTGCCGGATGGGAGTGACTGAAACGGTTGGTTTCCAGGGTGGGAGGGGTCAGCCGCAATCGTTCCAGCGCGCCTCAGGGTCATGGTGGTGTACAGGACCTTGAGGGATGGCAGATTGCAGCCAATCAGCTTCTCACCAAATCGAATGATACGCTGCAGTCTGCTCTTGTCCTTACCAGATGGTGATGGAGGAGGTGAGGATGGATCATTGTCTTTGGCAGGTTGAACTTCTTCAGCTGCCGCAGGAAGTACATCCTCTGCTTTCTTGGAGATGGAGATAGTGTTTTTCTCCCACTTGATGTCCTAGGTGATGAGGATGCCCAGGAAGCAAATGGGTCAATCTCCCACCTGTAAGCGGTCACATTCTCACCAGAGATGTCACCTGCAAACCTCAGGAGCAGTTGGTGTACAGGGAGACGAGCAGAGGGTAAAAGATGCAGCCTTTAGAGCAGGGGTCTCAAACCGGTTCCACGGAGGGCCGAGTGTCTGCAGATTTTCACTCTCACCTTGTACGTGATTGATTAATTATGTCACTAATTGGTTAGGTCTACCCTCATCTGGTTATTTAGGTCTGAACCTGGAACCAATTTACAGGAAAAAACTAAAACCTTCAGACACTCGGCCCTCTGTGGAACCAGTTTGAGACCCTGCTTTTGGGGATCCGGTGCTGATAAACCGGGGATTGGAGACATGTTTCCCCAGCTTCACGCGCTGCCTCCTGTCAGACAGGAAGTCAGTGATCCACCTGCAGGTGGATTCGGGCAATTGCATCTGGGAGAGCTTGTTCTGCATCAGAGCTGGATTGATTGTATTAAAAGCAGAGCTGAAGTCCACAAACAGGATCCTGGCATAGGTTCATGAGGAGTCCAGGTGCTGGAGGATAAAGTGGAGGGGCATGATAATTGCATCAGCTACAGACCTGTTGGCTCTGTAGGCAAATTGCAGGGGGGTCCAGAAGATGGTTGGTGATGGCTTTAAGCTGAGACAGCACAAGGCACTCAAATGACTTCATGACCACAGAGGTCAGGGCAACAGGTCTGTAGTCATTAGGTCCTGTGATCCTTAGTTTCTTGGGGACAGGAATGACGGTGTTGAAGCAGGCTGATACATGGCATGACTCCAGTGTGGCGTTAAAGATGTCCGTGAACCCCAGAGACAGCTGATCAGCACAATGCTTCAGGGTGGATGGAAAGACAGAGTCTGGCCCAGCTGCTTTGCGGGGGGTTCACTGGGGAGGGGGCAACTGGGGTTCAGGAGGGGAGATGGCCACTGGGGTGGGCAGTTTGAGAGTGCCCCCTACCTCTGCTAGAGTGGGGTATGTAGGGTGGAGCTGGGGGATGGAGGCACAGGGGATGGGGTCAGGACTGTCCCATAACTGATGGAACATTTGGTCTAAAGAGCATTACAAAGGCTTGAAAACATTATGCCGTCTGTAAGAAAGCAAACAATTGGTACTGCAGCTAAACCTTTTTTCATGTCAACGTCATCAAATGGATTTTAGATTAAGTATAACGTCAACTAGCTATGTAAAAAGTGTAGGGAATCCACTGAATTTTAACAAGTAACGTTAGAATCCCAAGCTATTACTTGATGGAATTTGCTGGCTGGTGAACACATTGAAATTTTTCAAAGTATATTTCATTACATCATGATGATGGCAACGTTGATTTCATACATAATTTCTCCAGAATCCTTGGTCCCCAGTTGTGGACTTTTCTGCTCACTTCACAGGTTTTGAATGGATTTTAGGTCAGGGGGCTGAGATGGCCATTGCAAATGCTTGATGTAGTGATGAGTGAGCCAGTGTCTTGTTGATCAAGAGGAATGCTTTAAATCATTGTCCTGCTGGAAGATCCAACGATGACCTACATTTAGCCTTCTGGCAGTAGCAGAGAGATCTGGCTAGAAAATAGTCATTTTAAGTCATTCTAGTTATTTAACAGAGTTGATAAAGTCACGCATACTAACTTTCTCCACCAAAGAAGTGTAATATATAAGTAAGTGAATATATAATATCAAATACCATAAGTAAGACATAACAGCACATTCTACTGCTCTAATAACATTGATAACCTATTTGTAATTGCAATAAGGTGTCCCACACGTAGTAGAACAGCTTTTAGCAGAGGTATATAGGGCATATATCAACCCTCTGGTACCTTATTGCATAATTATACCACAACATAACAAGATACTTTACTGTAGTTAGTTTATTCTGTTAGCAAGTAAAAATGTACATACCACTCCATAAAGACCTAGGTGCTCAATCCAAGTTAGAAAATAACATGTACAAAGTCAGAGAGTGAGCTAGCTAGCAACACATTGGTTAACAAAAAATAAAAGCTACATAACCATTCTTGAATCGTGATCCTTTACTATTTTTAATAGTCTAGTCTCTGCTGGAGTGATTTTCTCCTTGCGTGATCAAGGCTCTAATAAATAGTCTGTGGAATCAGCATTCACAACCATACATTCACTATAATTTCAGATGCACTGGTGTCAAAAGTAAGGGCCACCCTCTTTCTCTGTTATCGTGTTAAGCAGGGGAGATACACCCTTGTTTTATATAGATTACTTCAGCAGACACTGACCAGCCCTTTGGGTTTCTCCCTTTCTCTCACACACACACCACACACACAAACATTTTACAGTATTGAAAAACTATTTGTAGGAAATAAATATGTTCTAATGAGAGGCTGTATGATATTTGTACTGTATTAGAAAAACAAAACAAGTGTAGTCTATCAGAAGAAAATTATAATTTGGCCATCCAGGTTGTGTATATGTATCTTTAAAGTGGTTATCCACCCGACGTCAATTGTCTGTTGTCTGAATGGCACAAAGTATGTGACTATAGTAAACATTGTGACATTTGTATGTATTAAATACATAATATATTGTTTTTGTAACTGGTTGACTGGGTGTTTATCTCATGGCGCTTAGTAGATATATAACACAATAATATAATCAACATCAACATGTGAAGTATTTAAATAGTTCATCACTATTAAGAGGTAAATACTTTCTGCTTGGTATACACTGTATTTGTACCTCAAATCAAAATGTTATGGCAGGTGCAATGTAAAGTTCCAGCCCTGATCACCTAAAGTCTTTACAGTTATAGTTAGAGACACGTTAATGATATATATGAACAAGATGTAAACCCCATTCCCTATGTCAGAAGGGTCTGTTTATTATGTGGATGGTGTTAATGGCGGCAGCCGTTACACTAGTTACACTGTTACCTTTCCTAATTCAGTATGGTTGTTGTGTGAAAAGTGGCATCAAAACATTTTCTTTTCAAGCATCTGTAAAACTCTCCTTTTTTTTAGGAGGTTTTGGTGTTGGTAGCTTTATTCATTCAAGAGCACTGGTGACACTAAATAATTCCCATTAAGATATAAGGCACTCTTATCCACCTAAGACTTGCTGCAGTTGAAAAAGTTGATAATTGATCAAAAAGCTGAGGCGCAATTACCTGTATAACCTTAATAGCTATATACTATATGGTACCCAGACCACTCAGATAGGGTCATTGTTTTGTGTTGAAATTTGCCAGGAATGGTTTGGTTTTCCAGCAATAATAGTGGGTAAAATAATTGTGACTGTGGGACAGATAATAGTGGGACAGATGCTCAGACAGCTCAGCTGTTTATATGTCCCTGAAGTGCTCATGGTGTTAAAGAGATATACTTTTAAATGCAGCCATATTTGAGGGTTACATCTGCCATATCTATAAATTATGTGTGTTTGTGTGTGTATGTATACATATATATACATATGTATGTATATATATATATATATATGGGTATGGTTCACTGAGTACTTTACATTTCATTTGACTGATTGGTTAGAATTTAGGAACCAATTATACGACTGATGTTAAACTATTTGAAGGCTTACCCAGTGAAATGGGACTTATGGTATTCTGCCGAACGTTTCAAACAATAAGCTAAATCACACTGGCTCAACTTAACAAAGTTCTTCAGTCACGCATTTCAAACCACATGAGGCACGCCGCTGCGTAAAGCTGATAGTAGTAGAGTCGTGTAAATATTAGCCCAGCCCTGCAACGTTAGATAACCATTTCCTTTCTTTCGCGCTCAAGTAGTCTAGCCAATGTGAGCGCAATTTACCGTAGGCCTACAGTAAAGGTTAGGTATGTGTGGGAGTTCCCCCCAAGGGCTTTCTGCATTCAGCTCAAAGACGTCAGCTTCGTCATTTTCAGACGCGTCACTTGAATCTTTGGATCAATATGCTATGCTAAGTTCTAAAGGGTTTGGGGTGCAGCGGAATTATATCACAATAATACTAGAAGACAGCATTTCACCTGTCAGGTAAAGTTAACGCGGCTTGTTTTTGTTCAAAGATGATTTATGCAAACGTTTGGTTATTTTTTCTCTCGCTTCAAATTCAAATTGCGAATTGTTTCTTTGGATCTATGGATTACACAATGCCGAACAGTTCATTGAAAGGTTTATTTTCTATTGGCTGAAATAGTACAATATCCAAGTATGTACGTGGCAGTTAAACGTAATATTTATTCCATGTTCGTTGTACGCTTATGTATATCCACCCCTAGCCATATCTATTAGTCTAAAATAAATGTGTTAAAATCGTTTCAGAGAAAGTAGGCTGTGGACTTTTACATACTTTAACTTTAATGGCCGCTAATTGGTGTCTGACCAGCTGCTGTTTCGCAAAAAGAACACACTTGCTTCTCGTCCAGTGGTGAAATTTGATTAGAAAACAGCGCTGATATTATTACCTTTAACTAGGCATAGATATTATTTCAACCTAAGAATAACTGTTCCATTTTCTGTTACTTCCATCTTTTAGAGATGGGAGTTTTGGCTTACTATCAACATGTTGTTGCCTTGATGTTGAGCAAGTGTTTCAAAGCCTGCCAATAGTCCAGTGACCGATGCATTTGATTATAAAAACCTTTGCACTAACTGAACTATATGTAAGACAATTTATGATCAGAGTAAAATACAGCACAGTCCCAAACTGTACCATATTATAAGTATATCCTACCGAGTGCTATGTAGACCATGGCCCTAGTGTATAGATACTGTACTGATGTGATTTATTTATCTTTCTCTCATGAAATTGATCCCTGTTTCTCATCCTGTCTGGAATGTTTGCTGTGGATGTGGGGATTCCCTGATGGTGTTTGGTGAGTATCCAATTACAATTTTGTCATTGCCAAGTCGTTACAGTAAGCTGTTTCAGTAGAGCTGTAGGATTCCAAAATGTCTTATAATGAACACTCTCTTCCCAAGTCACACCAAATATAAAACCGGTCTCCGTTCGGAAATGCGTCAGCTGATCAGATGTGTTTGCGTCTTCTGTGATGCCCGTACTTTAGTCTTGCTCACGCATGGCAAAGTAATAGAGGGAGTGGTGGTGTCACATCTTTATCTCTCCCAAACACTTGCTGTCCCAACATGCATTGCAACATTTCGGCGTAATGGAAAAAGGGTTTTCCGACTTTGGCTCATGTGGTACTATCAACATTGGCACACAATGTGCCCCCCGTTTTTTCTGCCTTGATATATCTGGAATATATTCATACTAACTTATTATACAAAGGTGCGTCGCTGCTTGTTTACTGAAGAAGCCAAAGACGGTGGCTGAACTGAAAGCAGTAGTGCTTCGATCCAAACACTTGATGGCAGCACTAACTCAAGAATGCCAGTGAATACTGGATAAACAGTTAGAAACAACGGCTCAGGTTCACACAGCTCCATCGTGCGAATGAATTGTAGCATGCTGTTACATTGTAGACGGAGCCATTCGTTTGTACCGGGTCCACGCATTTCCTTGCTGGAACTAAGTGCGTGAATCATCAGAGGTTTTGTCATTGATACAGACAGGGAAACCTTTCTCTCGGCGGCTTGTCTGTTTACACCATCATATAATTTGTCAGTATCAGATGTTTACCTCTCACTGGGAACCTTTTGCTTTCAGTGGGTAGGAAGCGGAAACAAAGTGTAGATTCTTCTACCCGAGCTTGTTCATTAACCGTGCTTATAGTCGTTCTCCCTTGCAAAACGTTTTCTCTAATTTGTGTAATTTCAAAATGTGAGGACCCTGGTGTTGTGCAGCGCCTCTCCCTGGAGCCAGGGGATACAAACCCAGCCCGGGTGGGGATACAAACCCAGCCCGGGTGGGGATACAAACCCAGCACGGGTTGGGATACAAACCCAGCACGGGTGGGGATACAAACCCAGCACGGGTGGGGATACAAACCCAGCACGGGTGGGGATACAAACCCAGCACGGGTGGGGGTACAAACCCAGCACGGGTGGGGGTACAAACCCAGCACGGGTGGGGATACAAACCCAGCACGGGTGGGGATACAAACCCAGCACGGGTGGGGATGGGCCTACTGCGTGTATTGCTGCTATGCTATCTACTGGGACTACTCTGCAGGGACACGAAACAGTCCTGCTTCATAAATACTTGATACCATAATGGTGCACTATGAATATTAATGCACAGTTACTCTACCATCCATTCAGGCCCTTAGTGCTTTATAGAGCTTAGATCTCCCAGCAGCAGTCCTCTGAACCAGGCCTCTGGATATCCCACCATGGGCCCAGCATCGTTTCGTTAATACCAGACCTTCGCAGCAGGAATTGTTGTGTACACTCATGATGTGAAATAATTGTGAGAATCAGGATGAGGCTTGAGATGCCTCTACCCATCATGCAGCAGCCAGCGATGCAGAGGAAGCGAGGCGGTCGACGGGAGAGTAGGGGAGTCAGGTGGGAGGGGTTTGGGCCATTATGTAATCGGCGATGGAGTCGGAGAGGAGGTTGGAGACGAGGGAGGAATGAACACGTGTGCTCAGCCGGAGTGTGTGGTGCTGTGCCTGTGTCGAGACACTGAGAGAGAGCTTTACCTCTTTAGAGTGACTCATTTTGTGTCTTGGCTGTCTGAGTGGATACAGGCTGTCCTGGTCTCTAGGGCGCTGCCCCCACCCCCCCTCCCCCCTCTGCCTCTCTCTGGGGTCCAGCCCAGCACCTGCTCCCTGCATTACGGAGAAACAAGGAGAGCGGAAGGCAGGGTTTTCTAGGCAACTGGAGTGTTGAGGGCGGGGGTTGTGTGTAGTATGTCAGGTGAGAAAACACGCCTATCTGTTTTCTGAATTTGACCGCTTGGGTCTACGTTCATTTTTTTTACCATGTTCATTATCAGGGGGCACCACATCCAAGTCACTAAAAGAAGAACTATTATACTATTATACTATATACTTTACCATAAAGCCGGGGAACACAGTTCTGTCTTTCTTGTTATGAGCTCTGCATTTCAGGTCAGTTACAGCGTCATATAGATGGATGAAAAATGGTTGTACAGATTTAAATAAATCACCGGAAAACACTTTAGTGGAACCAGGACCCTGTTACTTTGTGGGGGTTTTTACCCTGAACCCTGTCCCTCTGTGTTTCTAACCCTGGACCCTGTCCCTCTGTGTTTCTAACCCTGGACCCTGTCCCTCTGTGTTTCTAACACTGGACCCTGTCCCTCTGTGTTTCTAACCCTGTCCCTCTGTGTTTCTAACCCTGGACCCTGTCCCTCTGGGTTTCTAACCCTGTCCTTCTGTGTTTCTAACCCTGGACCCTGTCCCTCTGTGTTTCTAACCCTGTTCCTCTGTGTTTCTTACCCTGGACCCTGTCCCTCTGTGTTTATAACCCTGTCCCTCTATGTTTCTAACCCAGTCCCTCTGTGTTTATAACCCTGTTCCTCTGTGTTTATAACCCTGGACCCTGTCCCATGTGTGTCTAACCCTGGACCCTGTCCCTCTGTGTTTCTAACCATGGACCCTGTCCCTCTGTGTTTAGAACCCTGGACCCTGTCCTTCTGTGTTTATAACCCTGGATTCTGTCCCTCTGTGTTTATAACCCTTTTCCTCTTTGTTTCTAACCCTGGACCCTGTCCCTCTGTGTTTATAACCCTGGACCCCATCACTCTGTGTTATAACCCTGGACCCCGTCCCTCTGTGTTATAACCCTGGACCCTGTCCTGTGTGTCTAACCCTGGACCCTGTCCCTCTGTATTTATAACCCTGGACCCTGTCCCTCTGTGTTTATAACCCTGTTTTTTTGTGTTGTTTGGAGAATAATGAACCCCTCTTTGCCCCTCCCCCTGTGTTCTCTGTGAGCCGTATGGCACTAATGGGGCCAGACAGATGGGTGGTAACCGTGTCATCCCCAATAACGAGAGCCTGTGTGTGTGCGCGCACACGTGTGTGTGTGTGTGCCAGAGTGCGTGCGTTTCAATGTGATGTAAAAACAGCAGTGCTGACACATTATACGTTTAATTCAACTTCCAATGGTTAGTTGGGACCAGAGGCTGAATATCTCACCCAGCACAGGAGCCTGAGATCTGTCCGTCAGCGGACGTCAGGCAGCTCACAGCAGAGGTTCTGGCGAGCCACTCCCTCACACCCCGTGGACCACGGCAGAGAGGCGGTAGGCTCTGACAGAACAGACCCCGGCCGGATGGTTGTGTAGGGCGGACCGGTACCCCTGTGACCTCCACGTCTCCCCCCTGTTCCTGCGCTGCGTGCTGTGCCTAATGACACTGCGCTGACACGGGGAACGGCACGTTCAATAGTCAGCCCTGCCCTGGTCGGATGGGTGGATGTTAGCCGCAATTAATTGGCTGTAGGCTAAATGGACAAGAAGTGTTTGGTAATTAATTGAGAGATTAAGGGAGGACAGATGATGTAAATGAATTTTTGGCATTGGCTAGACCTAAGCTATTCATTATCTGTCGTCTCAATGCAGTATGGTACATCAAGGGGGAATTGATGAAGCAGCTCTAGGATTTTTATAACATTTTTGGGAGTTGATCAAATATGAATAGTAAGGCACGGAGGGGTGTGTTGTATATCGCCAATGAAATATGCCTAATGACTGGACCCAATGTAACGAGTGCCTGGAAAACCTCAGCTGTGGTATATTGCTAATCTCTCCCCAGAGTTGCCTTATTGCTGTGATAACCTAGTTAGCAACATAATTAGAACGGTGAAACGCCATACCCAAGGCGTACGAGTCATTCCTGTTATACAGTCAGCTGTTTACAATAGACTGTATACCACGGGTGTGATCAACTATTACTTTTCACGGTTCTAATTGTATAGGTAACCAGTATGTAAAACCAATAAGGCATCTTGAGGGTTTGTGGCACATTACCATACGTTGTGTTACTTTGTGCCTAAGAACAGCTTTTAGCAGTTGTATATTGGCCATTCTTATTGCTTAAATAAAACACGTCTTTCAGCCAATTAGCATTCAGTATTCAGACCACCCGGTTTATAATTAAGCAAGATATATTGGCTATATATAAGTTACTGCTATTTTATGTATCAATGCAACTGGAAAAAGGGCGTTGGATAAACTCTTTGACTAAATTAAATAAAATTGGTAATAACCAAGCTCTGGATTTAAAAAAATGGACCAGGGGACCCTCAATTTTACCATTGGCTAGTTTACTAAGAGCCAAGTAGTGTTCAATTGGTGTATAGGGTCAACAAAGTCCGATCTCTTTGGTATGACTCCACCCCTTTACTAGCGCGGATAAGCGTCAATCTACAAGCAAAACAAAGCATGCGTCCGGCCGCTGCAGCTTTGTAACTTCACTGTATGTACGGAAATATTGAGTTACGTTGGATGCAACGATTATTAGTTCTCCATTGATGATATTTCTATCATAGGTAAGCGCAAGTTTACATTCATTCCTGGAAGATGATCGTTTATTTGTTTTGTACATTCGGCGCCATTTTCATACGCTATAAGATTATTTAAAAGCCTGGGCTAGCTACATGGAGGCACGCGCGCGAAAATGTATATCAAACAATAAAACAACGTTTAAAGTTGAAGGAGACCTGTGGTAGAACTTTCTCCGATTTTCAATAATCTGTGCGAAAATAAAGTGGCTGCATGAAACCAAAGTGAATGAATGGCGGTGACGATTAGAATGCACGCAAGGGTATTTAATGTGCATGACTGCTCACTGCTCGAGGAGCGCTCATCCGAATAGTGTTTAATCTGCTAGGAGCCCAGTGGATGTGAAATAAGTAATGTAACCTAAATCATTATTTTCCTTTCCCGTCATAATTATAATATAATTTCCCAGAATTGTAGATGGACATTTGATTTGTAGGTTACAGTTTATTCATGAAAGCAAGCCTATATTAATTAGTCATACATTCATTGTATTATATAAAAAAACACGAAGTATTTTTTGATGGAGTGATGTTCCCTGCGGTGAATAAATTTATGATAAATCTGTTTTTGTTTATACAGAGAATCTACTAAACACTTGTCAGCAATGTTATGAAGCCCAAAATCCTATGAAGAGACATGGCTAGACTAAGGTTTTTCTGTGTTGGTACCGACAGCACCCTTTCCTTTAAAACATTATCTTTCTTTGAACCTCCCCCAATGTGTACAATATTTTTCAAGAGCATAACTATTCACAAAAACACCTCCACTCTACTCTCATCTTTTCATACTCGTTTTTATTTTTGCTGCTTTTGGTGTAAACATTCTGCTTGAGAGGATTGAATGGTTTTCCCAGGATTGAATGGTTTTCCCAGGATTGATGTATCCGTGTTTGTCGGGAGCCCGGAGGCCGGCCACTGTGGTTGGTCTTCTATGCTGCCTATAACGCACTTAAGAGGGAAGCAACCAGTAAGCCTCTGTTCCATTGATACTGCCGGGATATATATAGCCATATAATCTTTTATGAAGGGCTGAAAACATGACGTGGGAGGGACGAGGGAGTGCTGAGGGAGAGAGGGAGAGAGTGGCAACAGTTATGAGGGAGAGAGAGAGAGAGAGAGGAGTGGCAACAGTTAAGAGGCAATCAATCTGAGAGTACCAGGACATACATAATATATGTGGAGTAGTGATCTGGGTGTGGGGCCTCCTCAGTGTGGGGTTTACCCAGGCCCCCTCCTGGAAGCGTCTGTCAATGGGCAGAGGCCTACTTCACTGGGTGTGGCGCCTCCTCGGTGTGGAGTTCACCCAGGCCCCCTCCTGGAAGCGTCTGTCAATGGGCAGAGGCCTACTTCGGGAGTGTTACATGATTCAGATTCAGGACAGAGATGCAGCATGGCGTTCGGATTGGATTGTCTGTAGGGTAGAATGAGGAAACACGCCGCCTCCACCCTCTGCATTTCTAGATGCTGTGTTCTGTCTGTCACATTTCACCTGTATTTCGCCAACATTTTACCCCGTCTGTGTGTGTCTGTGTGTGTGAGGATGCATTCGGCTTGAGCGTGTGAGGGTGAATGTGAGAGCTTGTTGATGTTATGCCTCTTGTAGAAGTTGTGCTGCTTTCGGGTACTTTGTCACTACTGTGATGTCGTGTGAAGGGCCAATTCACGCTCTGTAATTTACACGCTGCTGTTACGCTTGGTTAACTACACACTGCTGTTACCCTTGGTTAACTACACTCTGCTGTTACACTTGGTTAACTACACACTGCTGTTACGCTTGGTTAACTACACACTGCTGTTACGCTTGGTTAACTACACTCTGCTGTTACACTTGGTTAACTACACTCTGCTGTTACACTTGGTTAACTACACACTGCTGTTACGCTTGGTTAACTACACACTGCAGTTACGCTTGTGTAACTACACAGTGCTGTTACGCTTGGGTGACTACACACTGCAGTTACGCTTGGGTAACTACACACTGTAGTTACGCTTGGGTAACTACACACTGCAGTTACACTTGGGTAACTACACACTGCTGTTACGCTTGGGTAACTACACACTGCTGTTACGCTTGGGTAACTACACACACTCTGAGACATTTTCAGTGTAATGTAGGCCATGATACGTAAATAGTCTCTACACACTCCATGTACTCCCTCACCCTGAGACATTTTCAGTGTAATGTAGGCCATGAGACGTAAATAGTCTCTACACACTCCATGTACTCCCTCACCCTGAGACATTTTCAGTGTAATGTAGGCTATGATACGTAAATAGTCTCAACACACTCCATGTACTCCCTCACCCTGAGACATTTTCAGTGTAATGTAGGCCATGATACGTAAATAGTCTCTACACACTCCATGTACTCCCTCACCCTGAGACATTTTCAGTGTAATGTAGGCCATGAGACATTCATTTTGTGGAGGAATAATTTATTGATTGTTCTTCACAGATCTGTATGTATTGTCGGGGATGTGGTATATTGTACACTACGTCCACAGAATGACCAGACACTGGTCTTCAACACTTCTGTCTGTTTTCACATCGGTCATATCTATGACTGTCAGAAACACACATATGTCAGACCAAGCGTTCTGTCCGAATGTCCACATCTCCTTTAGTCTACTGGCTGTGACTGAGGTCAGGTTTAAAATGGATTTGAACTTGAGCCTGCCTGCTCGTTCAGTCCAACTCCGGTCGATCAATGGGATGACGCCATTCAGTATGGTTCCTTAGCGGAGTCAGGTTGACACATTAGGACCAATTGTGGGATTATTGATTAGGCAGAAACTGAGAGTTAAAGATAAGCTTACGCACAAGAACACCAATATACCTAGTAGGTGGGTGATGCCTGTTTTAATTTACAGTGTTATGCAACTGGACATGTAAATCGGCCTTTTGTTGTGTGTTCAGTCCACATCTTGATACGCAGACATGCTGCTGTATTGTGGTACCACCATCCACTGGGGACAAAGCTCCAACTGAAACCTCCCCTAATTTCCCAATATGTTAATTTGAATGGGTTTCGGTTGGAGCTTATCATAAAAATGATGAAAGCCAAAGGCCAAGTAACCTCCAGCATGGCTGTGTATGTTTGTATGTGTTTTTATAAAGACTTTTCTAAAAACTTGAGGGGTTTGTGTATGTGGTGTTTTCATGAGTCAGTGTGTGTGTTAGCGTGTGTCCTTGTATGTGTGTGTGACTGTGTGTCTGACAGCATGTGTGTGTCAGTGTGTGTTTACTTGGCCGGAGGCGCTGATGAGTCTCCATTTGGTCCTGTGCGCTGACACAAATTCCCTCTCCATTGACTGGGGGCCAAATGGGCGGGGCCTAGCATAAACCATGAATCAGCACAGTTGATCATTAACCCCCGACCAGGTCTCCCCGGGGAGGGTTTGGAGTCATGCGCGTCCACAAGGACGAGGGAACGAGGGTGTCGGAAGAACGGAGACAAAACAAGTAGTCGGAGAAAGGGAGGGAGAAATAAAGGGAAAGAGAAGCTGAGAAGACATGGGGAAGAACGGATGAGAGTAGGGGGGATAGATAATCTCACTTGGGGCCTGATTAACACTAAACCCCATGCTAAATCCTCCTCACTAAGACCCCTCTCAGCTCCCACCATGCATGTTATTTCCCCCTCACCTCCTGTAGGGCAAATATGATCTAATGTGCTTAGTACACTGGGTGGGGGAAAGGAGGGGTTGGCTACTATTAGTGTAGGGATGGAGGTTGCTGCTACTAATAGTAGGGTAGGGATGGAGGTTGCTGCTACTTATAGTAGTGTAGGGATGGAGGTTGCTGCTACTCTGATGCAGTCTAAAGAAAGTTGCCCACAACTTGACACACTCCAGGTTTTATTGTACAATCCACAACCATGGTCCTTTTTGTTTGCTGAATTGGATGTCATCAACAAAACAAAAGAAAATGAAAATCTGCCGTCCCCCCCTCAAACATCCTTTAAGAATTCAAAATGAATCGTCATGTGATACTAACTTTGCTAGTGGTGGGGATTACAGTTGGGTTGTAGCGTCCAGTTTGCATGTTGGCCTCACTTATTACTGTGAACAACATGTTACTCCCCGAAACACACACACACACACACAGCACTATTCATACCATATGTACAGTATACGGCTTTGGTAGAAGGAAAACGACGTGTTAGCACAGCTAGCGTAGCCAGGAGACGTCTGAAGGAGAAGCCCCGTGTTATTGTTGTGACACCGTGGTGACGTGACTGTGGCCTCTGACAAATCAGATTACTGTGATTGTCATGTTGAGGCAGCAGTTGCCTTTAAGCCTCGTCCTAATCTTAGCCCCCCTACCCCGTATCCTACCGTCTTTATCTGCCCCTCATCCCTCCGCTGTCCTCTGCCAACGCATTCAACTCCGAAGTCAGTGGCTCTAGTCAAGAGGCTGCGTCCCAAATGGCACTATTGAGGGCTACTGACACGGCCACGTCATGAGGGGTTGTGTGGGTTGGTAGGGCGTCGCTGCGAGTTCCGGGGCACCTGACGTGCACCTGACCCAACTGAAACCGCTGTTCATCCATTCCTGGAGGCTGATCTCTGGCAGCTAGTTAGCCTAATGACTCTTGATAAGACATGCATACGGGTGGTGGTGGAGACAGGTCCCCTACTCAAGGTTGCAAAATCCAAGAAACTTAAATAGGATGTTGTAGGGTCTCTGTACTCTGTATAAACGTGTCTGAATCATTATACTGACTAACAAGCTTTGATTGTTTTCCCTTATCGCACTATTAAGGTTCTGTGTACATCTCTTATTACATTGTTAGGATTCTATAGACATATCTAGTTACATTGTTAGGATTCTATGGACATATCTTGTTACATTGTTAGGATTCTATGGACATCTCTTATTACATTGTTAGGATTCTATGGACATCTCTTATTACATTGTTAGGATTCTATGGACATCTCTTGTTACATTGTTAGGATTCTATGGACATCTCTTATTACACTGTAAGGATTCTATGGACATCTCTTATTACATTGTTAGGATTCTATAGACTCTAGAATGTTGTATGATATAAATACAGGACAAATACAGGCCAGGCACTGGAGAGGGTGTCTTCACGATATGTACAAATGTCAGAATGTTTTAGCAAAAACTGTGAGTCTGACTCTAACCAGCTGAACCACACTGCTGGGTCTGACCCTAACCAGCCAAACCACTCTGCTGGGTCTGACTCTAACCAGCCAAGCCACTCTGCTGGGTCTGACTCTAACCAGCCGAACCACTCTGCTGGGTCTGACTCTAACCAGCCGAACCACTCTGCTGGGTCTGACTCTAACCAGCCGAACCACTCTGCTGGGTCTGACTCTAACCAGCCAAACCACTCTGCTGGGTCTGACTCTAACCAGCCGAACCACTCTGCTGGGTCTGACACTAACCAGCCGAATAACTCTGCTGGGTCTGACTCTAACCAGCCGAACCACTCTGCTGGGTCTGACTCTAACCAGCCGAACCACTCTGCTGGGTCTGACTCTAACCAAGCGAACCACTCTAGATTTTAGATAGTGAGGACAAAGGGCTGTATATAATCTAGATGTTAGATAGTGAAGACAAAGCTCAGTATAGAATCTAGATGTTAGATAGTGAAGACAAAGGGCAGTATAGAATCTAGATGTTATTGTAGACCAAGGGGAGGAGCCACCAACAGACAGTCAGCCTCAGCTGGTCCATTAACGACGTGTCTCTTTCCCGGCATTGACCATTGAGATGACATCGTTGAAGACCCAGAGGTGTTCCTGAGCACTGAGGCATACAACACACCGTGTGTGTGTGCGTGTGCGTGTGTGTGTCTGAGACATAAGGAGCCGGCCCATTAGGGGCGGTTATTGTGGATTGGGGGATGGGTAGGATTAGTCGGTGTTCTCCACAGTTATTGGTGGCTGGATACAAACAATGGGAAGGCTGGAGAAGACGCGGTGTCTGTGCCCCCCCCCCCCAGCCCCCGACCTCGCTCCCGTACCCCTTCTGTCCCTACAGCGCTTGAGGGCTGCATGTGGCTGGGGTTGTGTGTTTGTCAGACACCCTCTTGGGTGGAGACAACCGTGTGTGTGAAGCTGGATGATCTCCCACCCTGTCTAGTGTACATCTGGCCCCGCCCTCACTGTGTGGCGGCCTGGATGAATGCATGAGCCACTAGCCTACATAATGAGCCAATACCGCAACAGCCTAGATGCTCAGTGGATGAAATATTCAAATGGAAAAGTGTGTCTACACTCCAACGTACTGTTTCTGTCATTTACCTTTCGGAAGCCAATGACTGGGTTACATGTTAGGTAATGTTGAGTTATTTAGGACATCATCAGAGTATCTTTTGCGATGAATGCTTCTGACTGTACGAACGCAGCGTTTGGGCTTCAGAGCAGAAAGAGCCCATTGTGTGTTTTTAATGAGCTCCTTTTGTTAGACACACTGGTGATCCGCCTGTCTCTCCATGTCATCCTACACATACACACGCAGGCAAACAGAAAGACACACACTTATACAAGTGGTAGACGCAGGCAAAAAAAAAAGGACACACGCACTCACTCAAACAACAAGAGGTGTCACTGTGCCATGAAGTGGATCAACTCATAAAACTCCATGTAAGAGTTTTCTGAGTTGATCCACTCTCTCTCTTACATGTAAAAGAATGAATTTGTGTGTGTTTGTTTCAGTGGTTAGAGAGCACATGGGTCTATGGGTGGCGTGTTTGATCCAGTATTAAAGTGTATCTGTTTCCATGCTGCAAGCTGTTGTGAAAACATGTAAACCACAACACACCCCACATACGACTACATCTCTGACTCCTCCACCTTCTCCTTGCAGTGGGTGCCATGACGACAGAGGCTAGCGCGTTGGGTGAGGCGGAAACCGAGGGCAACCAGAAGCCCAGTGGAGCTGAGCCAGAAACGGAACCGGAGAACAAGGAGAACCCAGAGCCTGAGGCCGCGGAAGCAGCCACTCCAGAGGGGGAGAAGCCCAGTGAGAAGGCCTCCGAGCCTGGTCCTGCAGAGGCCTCCTCTACCTCCGTCACCACTGACGAGGAGCAGCTAGTGAAGCCACGCCAGCGCACCTCCGCCAGCAGGGGCCTCTCACGCCTCTTTTCCTCCTTCCTGAAGCGCCGCTCGCAGTGCACTGACGTTGAGTGGGCTGAGGTGGAGAAAGAGGAGAAGGAGAGGAAGGAGAAGACGGGAGCTGGAGCAAAGGAGGAGAACTTAGAGGAGGAGACAAAAGAGTCAGAGGCAAAGCGGGAGAATAAAGCGGAAAAGGTTGAAAAGAAAGAGGAGAAAGGGAAAGACAAGGAAGAAAAGAAAAAAGGGAGGGAGAATAAAGTAGAGGAGGACGAGGTAGTAAAAAAAGAAGTGGAGAAGAAGAAGCAGCAAGAGGAGGGAGAGGCCGCCAAAAAAGAGGAGAAGAAGAAGAAGCAAGAGGAAGAGGCAGCAAAGAAACGGTCATTTAAAAAGAAAAAGGAGGAGGAAGAGGCAGCAAAGAAAGCAGAGAAGAAAAAGAAAGAAGAGGAAGAGGCAGCAAAAAAAGAGGCAGCAAAGAAGAAAAAAGAAGAGGAAGACGCAGCAAAAAGAGAGGCAGCAAAGAAGAAAAAAGAAGAGGAAGAGGAAGCAAAAAAAGAGGCAGCACAGAAGAAAAAAGAAGAGGAAGAGTCAGCAAAGAAGAAAAAAGAAGAGGAAGAGGCAGCGAAAAAAGAGGCAGCAAAGAAGAAAAAAGAAGATGAAGAGGCAGTGAAAAAAGAGGCAGCAAAGAAGAAAAAAGAAGAGGAAGAGTCAGCAAAGAAGAAAAAAGAAGAGGAAGAGGCAGCGAAAAAAGAGGCAGCAAAGAAGAAAAAAGAAGATGAAGAGGCAGTGAAAAAAGAGGCTGCAAAGAAGAAAAAAGAAGAGGAAGAGGCAGCGAAAAAAGAAGCAGTTAAGAAGAAAAAAGAGGAATTAGAAACCGTGAAGAAAGAAGTTCAAGAAAAAGCAGAGAAGCAGAAAAAGGAGGAGGAACTGAAAAAAGAGGAGGGACTGAAAAAAGAGGAGGAACTGAAAAAACTGGAGGAACTGAAAAAACTGGAGGAACTGAAAAAAGAGGAGGAACGGAAAAAAGAGGCAGAGGACCAAAAAAAGGAAGAACTGGAAACTAAGAAAGAAGCTGAGAAAAAAAAGATAGAAGAGGAAGCTGCTGCGAAAAAAGAGGTAGAAAGGAAGAACGAGGAGGAAGAAGTGAAAAAAGAAGAGGTGAAGATGAAAAAACAGGAGGAGGAGGCAGCTAAAAAAGAGGTGGAGAAGAAGAAAGCAGAAGACCTGGCAGCCAAGAAAGAGGAGGAAAAGGCAGTGAAGAAATCACAGAAGGGGAAGAAAAAAGAGAAGGAGAAAAAAGAGGAGGAAGGAGGAAAGAAGAAAGAGGAGAAGGGGAGAAGGAAACGTAAGGGCAAAAAGAAGACGCCGGACGAGTCCCCAGAAGGGGCGCCGTCGCCAGCCGGGGAACCAGCGGTGAAAGCCCCCATCGCTGCTCCGGAGCCGGAGCTCAAAACTGAGCCCGAGGGGGAGGCGGAACAGGAGACGCAGGAGGAGGCGGCTGAGGTCCAGGACCATCGCTCCGCCGGCAGCGCGGAGATGCCGGTGAGTGGGGGTAGAAACGGACGCTGCCGGCTCAGCGGAACTCTGACTAGGCTGGTCTGAGCTTGTCCAGCCCGTGTCAGTGCAGCGTGGAGTAGGCCTGACGCTGCAGTGACATCGCCTTCACACGGTCGATCTGGTAAAGCCCAGTGACTTAGAGAGATGTTGGCAGGAACGCGATGGTTTGTATGTTATGTAAGCCTGCAAGGTCAGCCCACTGGCGTTCCCTCATCTTCAGCTCACTTTTCCCCAGGAGAGTGACCACATCATGTGTCCAGTGACTCGGCCCGGTTTGTACCACAGCTGTCCGCTAACCCTTCTGTCTCCCCCGGGCCCGCGCAGGACGTGCAGAGAGCGGACGCCGAGCTAGAGACCCTGGCGGTCCAGGAAGAGAAACGGGAGGACGCCGAAAAGTCTGAGGAGGAGGAGGCAGCCGGGTCGAAGGAGGAGAAGGATTGTAACGGAAGGGGAGAGGAGGAGGGCGAGGTGGAGGAGGAGGGGGAGAAGACAACCGAGGAGAAGAAGGATGTGGCCAAAGCACCCAAGCGCCCACGGATCTTGGAGTGTAAAGTCACCCTGCTGGACGACACACTGTTTGAGTGTGAGCTGGATGTAGGTGTCATCCCACATACACAGCTGTGTTCTGTCCATGTAATAATGACTCGGTACCCCCCTCAGCCATGCCTGACCCCCATGAATACTTGACATGGGTAGTGAGTACAAACAGTACTTACTGAATGCTTGGTTTAGGTCTTTGGATTTATGCATACTTGAACCCTTCTCTCTTTGTCTGTCTTGTCTGTTGGTGGTGTTGGTGTAGAAACATGCGAAGGGCCAGGATCTGTTTGTGAAGGTCTGCGACCACCTCAACCTGCTGGAGAGGGACTACTATGGCCTGGCGGTCTGGGAGAACGCCACAACCAGGGTACAAAACAGTCAGCCCCACTTCTCAGGCCATAAAGGCCTGTTTTTCTTTTAGAAGACGAGCTCTGTTGAAGAGACGTTTTGCATGTAGTTTGACTGTGTGTTCTCTTAGTAAATTAGTAGCCTGTAGGATTGCAGTTTCGTGTTGTTTCGGGCTTGTGTTGTTTCATCACTGAGCCTGTTTTCCCGTTGTTCTTCACAGACCTGGCTGGATGCCTCCAAGGAGGTCCGGAAACAGGTGGCAGGTGGGTGATGTCATCCTATACGATTTCATACATGAACGTTTTTGGATCTCAATCGGAAATGTCAGTTCAGTTATCAACAGGACTTTTAATTGTATTGGACGGTCCTCCATGCCCCCAGATTTCAAGTACGAGTTCACTTTCAACGTGAAGTTCTACCCTCCTGATCCGGCCCAGCTCACGGAGGACCTCACCAGGTGGGTCCGCGGCCCACACAACACCCCTGTGTGCAGTGTTAAGTAGGTGTCGGGGGTTTCACGGTTGTCTCGCCCTCCTCGTCCTTCCAGGTACTACTTGTGTCTCCAGCTGCGTAAGGACATCCTGAGTGGCCTGCTGCCCTGCTCCTTCGTCACGCTGGCCCTGCTGGGCTCCTACACGGCCCAGTCGGAGCTGGGCGAGTACGACCCAGAGGTCCATGGCACCGACTATGTCAAGGAGCTGAGGTTAGCCCCGGGACAGGGCAAAGAGCTGGAGGACAAGGTCATGGAGCTGCACCGCACATATAGGTAAGCTCCAGGCAGTGGCTGGGTCCAGTGGCTGAGGTCCAGTGGCTGAGGTCCAGTATCATGACACGGGCATGCACTATAAATGCATGGTCCAAAGTTTCACCTGGACATATGTGTCTCCAGGTCCATGAGTCCAGCCCAGGCAGACATGATGTTTCTGGAGAACGCTAAGAAGCTCTCAATGTACGGAGTGGACCTCCACCAGGCCAAGGTAAAATCCACAGTGTTATGTATTGAATTGTCCGTCTGGATCTGTGGTCATCCCTCCCCTGTAGAAGTAGCAGTGAACACGCATGTTGAAGTGCATGATTTAGGATTAGCCAACATTCACATCTACAGCAATCACATTCATTATGAAATTGTTGTCACGCTGTCGTCGTCAAAAACAAGGGATTATTCTGCTGTTGAACGTAGCAGAGGCTGCCTCCTAGTGGCATGCTTCTGGAAGTGCAGAAGAGGAGGAGAGAAACTATTGATAATCCCCCGTACTGAAAGTAGATTTTTTTGCATGCTCACAGGATCTTGAAGGTGTGGACATCATGCTAGGTGTCTGTTCCGGTGGTCTCATGGTATATAAGGACAAGTTGAGGATCAATCGATTCCCCTGGCCCAAAGTCCTCAAGATCTCATACAAGAGAAGCAGCTTCTTCATCAAGATCCGTCCCTCTGAACAAGAGCAGTACGAGAGCACAATTGGTTTTAAGCTACCGAACTATAGGGCCTCCAAGAAGCTGTGGAAAGTCTCTGTGGAACATCACACCTTCTTCAGGTGAGAAACATACTGACCCTCACTGATGTAATGTGGAAAGGATTGCTCCATATACATAAAAGAAAAAAGTTGTAAAAAGTCTAAAAGTGGGAGGAAATTTGTGGGTTTAAAATTTTTTACATTTATCCCACACTGCACCACAGCGTACCCTGTGTGAACTACACATCATCCTTAACCACTGATCTTGGATCAGTTTAGCCTACGCCGCCCCTCCCACCCTAAGCATTTGGGGAAGGAACAAAGATCTGATACCATATCAGTGGTGACCTATCAACTTCCGGCATAATCCAATTCTGCCCGGCAACAGGGGGCCATTCTTGGGTTGCCATAAGTGGCTAATTGGCCCCTGAAGCTTAAGCTTCCTCAGAGTAATTCAATTATGTCCCGTGGTAGCCTATCCCTATGGGGAATCTTCATTCTGCACCCAATGAATCTCTAAATCAACCCTTCTAATGTGCGGCTAACGTGACAAGTTGGACATACAAAAGGAGCTTTGTGTTAAGCCGGGCTAAGGTTAATTGAGATTGGTCGATATCACCTAGCAGCATGACTCTAAAGGGGCACGACTAAGCATTTAATAAAGGTGAGGTTTAGCTGGCCCAGTGATGTCTCGCTTCGATGTTACTGTGACCTATTTAGGACCACATTGGATTTCCCAGTCCTCCAGGCATGGCCTGAGTCTGTGTGTGTTTGTGTCACCAGGGTGTCAACGGTGGAGCCTCCGCCGCCCCGTTCCCGGTTTCTGGCTTTAGGGTCCAAGTTCCGGTACAGCGGTCGTACTCAGGTTCAGACCCGCCAGGCCAGCTCCATGATAGACCGACCCGCCCCGCGCTTTACTCGGTCTGCCAGCAAGAGGTTGTCCCGTACCATAGATGGAGGTAGGTCTGTGTGTGTATCGATGTGTGTGTGTGTGTGTGCAAGCACAAACTCCATCCCTCTCTAAATTGTCTCGCTTGTCTGCTGAAGACAATGTTCCCCAAGCCCTGCAGCTCTCTCCTCCCCCAAAGAGGTTGGCTGAGGACGATTGGTCCCCCCGGCTGGCAGATGACCAACCCCAGCCCTTTACAGAATATCCAGGTAGCATTTCAGGAACCGCGTGGATGTTTTCTCCACTTGTATTCACCTTGTGTATATGGGAACATCAGTTCAGCCTTGCTAGAGAACCGCATGCCGTATTCATGAATTGGCTTGATCTAACCACACGCTGCGGTCAGTCCATTCAGCTTCTATGCTTCATCTCTTACGCTGATCTCTGCACATTGGCCATATCTGACATTGCAACCTTGTCCAAGCCGAAATATACCCAAGAGGGCATGGATTGCAGCCTAGTAGATCGTTCATCATCTATTTCACATCTAGATGCCCCTAATCCACTCACTTCACACCTTCTCGCCGTGTCTCTGTCATCACCTGATCTCAGGCCAACTTGGGACCCCTCTGATGACTTGACAAAGGACTTGATCACGGCTGTACTTCTGTTCCATTGAAATTATGCATCTAACGACTGACTGCCGCTTCAGCGTTAAGCTTCTTATTGATCAGCTAGTCCATTGTTGTGTTCGATAGCCTTCTGTTTCTTGGTACATGCTTTAACACCGCTGGTTCCCTGCTTGAAACTAAACAACTTGCTCTAACGCTCTCAGAATACATAGGTAGGATCCTATTGTTCCGTCAGCCTGCCTGATACATTGAGTTCCACATTACAACTTAACCTGAGTTGGCTTTGCTTGGCAAACCCCCCGAAAAGCAGGGCGGACTTCAAACTACTGACCTGTGGGGGATTTGGTGCCCCATTTTTTCGCTACTCCCCCCTGCCAGAATGAACAGGTACTACAACGCGATGTCCTCGTGTTTTATCCGCAGCTAGAGGGGTGGAGACATCCACTCAGAGCTGGGACCAGGGGCAGTCCGTTCAGACGGTCACACAGGTGTGGCACAAGAGTGAAACCAGCCAGGCGGTCAGTCAGACATGGCAGGAGCGGATCTCTGATGAACGACGAAGTGGGAGAACAGAGGAGGAAGATTGGTCTGTCCTTCTTGGTCAGCAGCCTACGCTTCCGGTTGCCTTCCACTCTAGAACGGAACCGCCAGGTATCTGTTCCAATGGGTTTCTCTCCGCTGCTGGGTTGTTTCCATTGGAGCTTTGTTCCACCATGCAGGATGAGGCTTTGCGTCATTGCTTTGAAAATGAAACGGTTGTTTTAAGTTCAGCTTTGGCGGTAAGTTGACTTGACTGATGGAAGGTTAACTTGCTATGCTTGCCACAGGCCGTTACAATACTTTTCAGAAGTGTTGGTTAGTGGTTTAGTATTTAATGTTGCCGTCCGGTCTTCAGCCCAGCAGGGCACTGCTATTGAGGTAAGTATGCTTCGCTTCGCTTACTACATTGCACCTTTTGCAATGTGCTCACATGCCACTTCATTTTCCTCTAAGGGATCTGGTCAATTCTTAATGTTTCAGCGACGTACTCAGTTGAATACCCATCTGTCAGAGTGGCCAATTTGGGCAAACTAGAGAGGCATCTACAGCCAGGACAGGAACCAAGTGATGATTGGTTTGTGCAACTCGACCGGACCTTTGAGTTTGCAGACACACCTCCATGTGAGTGTACATTTTACAGACTTTTTCTGGGAGAACAGAACATTTTATTTTCTGCCCACGTTTCCTGATGTTTACCTGGGTAGACTGCATTCCTTTTCTTTCTAAGCTGACAACCCCAATTTGCTCCTCCTCAGTCTCTCCCCCGGTCTCCCTGAAGAAGGCAGGGTCATTAGACAAGCAGGAGAGGAGGGAGGAGATTATCGGGAGGCTCCAAGTAGGAGTGTTCTTGGTGGATAAGTTGAGAGAGGTGGAAGAATTAGAGGAGAGGCTGAGGGAGGTGAAGATTCTGGAAGACCGTTTGCAGGAAGTGGATGAGCTGGAGGAGAGGATACAAGGGGAGGTGGAGGCCATACAACAGCAGGAGGAGGGGGAGAAAAGGATAGAAGTGAAGAGGTCGGTGGTAGAAAATGTGCAAGAGGCAGGGAAAGAGAGAGCTGAGGGAGTTGATGAGTTGGCGGATCAAATAAAGGAGGTGTTTTTCAAAGGGTTAATGCCAGATGTGTCACTGAAAGATGAGGGTCAGATGTTGGAGGCAGGGGTTCCTCAAGCAGTTGAGGAAAGAACAGGAGAGAGGAGAGTGGAGCGGAAGAAGAAAAAAGTTACTATCATGATTGAGGAGGACCATCTTCCAAATGAAGTAAGGCGAAAATCATCTGAGAAGTTGTCAGAGGACAAGATAGGTGGTCATTTTTATAAAGAGGGACAACTTATGGTAAAATTCAATGAACTTTTTGCGGCAGAGAAGTTAGGTTTACCCGTTGTTATTAATCAGCATCAAGCTGCACAAGAGGAGAGGATCCAAGAAAAGGCCTGGGAGGAGAAACATGAGGAGATGGTGGAGCATGTAGAAGAAGGATTCAAAGAGTTGTCAGGGGTGGAGAGGATGCACCAGGCTTTGGGGGAAGAGCGGCCTGTGGCAACTGAGGAAGGTAGAGTGGGAGGGAGTGTGAAGAAAATCAGGAAAACTGTGAGTATAGTGGAAGACGAGACACAGATTAGGAATGAGCAGAGATCACACGAGAAGCTCTCGGAGGACCATATTGGTGGCCATTTCTTTAAAGAGGGGCAACTTATGGAGAAATTTAATTCCCTGTTTGGAGAGGAGTCCCAGCACAGGGTTACACGAAAGGAGAGGCTCAAAGAACTGGAAGATTTGGATGCTCTGGAGAAGATCCATCAAAGGGGGCTTGAGGAGTCTACAGTAGAGGACAGTCAGAACATGGCAAGGGCAGTGGAAGAGATCAGAGAACAGAAAACCTCTTTAGAGGAAAGAAGAGGTAGTTATAAAGAGGGGGACGGTGTGGTGAAATTCGGGGAGGTGGTGAAGACGGTTCGGCAGAAGGTCATACAGGTGGATGATTCCAGACAGGGTGAGGAGGGAGTGGAAGTGAATGTGCAGCCCTCCCAGTCGGTCGACAGCGATGATTGGTTTGTGCTGCTGGACCGACTTTTGTACCAGACCCGCTATAAGCCTTCAGGTACGTCCTGTCAGCTTTGCTTTCATCCTATCCCCATGGAAATGGCAAGAGAATGTCTGCTTTAAGGTCACCCACAAAATCACAGTTGCATCTCTAACATCCCCTCTGCAAAACTAATCAGCACTTGAATGAAAGAGAAACCTTTGGTGTAATGTGGATAGTTGACTAATAGAACCGGTGTCTCCACTTACCAGTTCGGCCAGTGGAAACATTGCCAGTGCCTCTGGCCTCCACCAGATTCTCTGTGGTGTTAGTCGAAGAGGAGGAGCTGGGGATTAAACGGATTGGTGGGGAAGCCAGTCAGGACACACTGGTGGAATGGCAAAAACTGTTGCAAGGGCAGGAAGATGATTGGTTTGTGCTCTTGGACTTGGCTGAGCGCGTTCCCTCCAATGTACCAACTACACCAGCTTCAGGTATTCTTAAAGCCCTGGCACCTGCATTAATGGAACCTTTGCTGTGCTATGGCTTGACAAAAATACCTTAATCAATAGGTTGCCTGAGTCTGGAATGTCATGGTTTTGTGGATCTGTGCCCCTTCTAGCTTATTTGGAGAAGGATGTGAAGGAATATGTAGACAATACCATCTCTCTTATGGTTAAAGAGATGACCCAAGAGCATGTAGACGAGAGAAGGGAGATCATAGTGGATGAGATGCAAATACAAGACGAGACACGTCCACAAGAAATTACATGTCCGACACAGGAGGTTAAAGACGACTGGTCAATATTGTTGGTCAATATGGTTCAACAAGAATTGTCTTTAATTCCACAAGGTACCCTCATCATCCCATGCATAATTCCACAAGGTACCCTCATCATCCCATGCACTGCCTACCAATCCCACTAAATATTAAAAAAAAACAAGCAGTCATTTTTTGCTGTAAGCAGTAAAATAACATGAGCAACAGCTTCATCAAAAGTTATAAAATATCAGAAAGAGCTGCAAATGGCTCTTTTATTTGTTATGTATGTATATGCTACAGTGTATGTATTGCCAAAATCCCAACAGTCTTCACTTGTTGACCCCCCGTGCACCCACAAACACAACTCTTGTTGACTACCCGTGCACCCACTAACACAACTCTTGTTGACTACCTGTGCACGCACAAACGCAACTCTTGTTGACTACCCGTGCACACACAACTCTTGTTGACTACCCGTGCACACACAAACACAACTCTTGTTGACTACCTGTGCATGCACAAACAAAACTCTTGTTGACTAAAAGGTGGTTTACAACGATAAAGTAATGCATTGTCAAATGGCTGTTGCCTAGGCCTTCCTCATAACATTATCAAGACATTGACTTGGCTTGTTTGTGCTTGCATTAGCTTCATTGGAACAGCACATTGCTGTATATCCAGAAAAGAGCAGGTCTTCCATGTCAGAAGAGACGGCGGTAGAGCCAAAAGAAGAGCGGTGTTTAACCGTGACTGTTGTGGATGACATGGAGTTAGAAGACGGGAGGAGTTATTTACAGCAGAAGGCTGTACAGTCAAAGAGAGAGGAGAAAGATGACTGGTTGGTTCTTCTGGATGTTGTTCCTAGAGAATTGTCTTTGATTCCAACAGGTATTCCATATTTTTTTTTTTTAATTAGACAAACTAATCAATTTCAAAATGTACAAAGAAAATGGTCTCAAAAAAATATATATAATAATAATAATTAATGTCACAAATGTCTGAAGATTCTATGTATTTGTATCAGGCTTTTTGGAACATTGCGTTCTGGCTTCTCAAAAAGAGAGCATCTCTGTGGTTGAAGTGAGGGAGGATAGAACGGTGGATGTAGTGAAAGAGCTGAGGAAACAGCCAGAAGAGACTCGTCCACAACAGATTGTTTTGGAACAGAAAGAAGCACAGCCATCAAAAGAGATGGATGATGACTGGTTTATTCACTTTGATACTGTTTCCAAAGAACCATCTGTTATGCCATCAGGTACTCTTCTCATCCATTACCCTAGCTATCAATTTAGTTTTTCTATGCTTGTGGTTATCAATAACTAGTTATCAATAACAACATGATGTGTGATTATCCACAAAGAGAATGGCTACGGAAAAACATTGCTATGTTCAGTGCTTTCAGTGGTCTCCTAAATCTGCAAAATCTGTGTGTTTGCATCAGCGTCTGTTAAAGAACGTATTCTGGTCTATCCAGGGGAAAGCATCTCCTCTGGGGTTTTAGTGCCAACCGTAGAAAAGAGGGAGGGGAGAACGGTGACTGTGACTGTAGTGGAAGAGAGGGACAGATGTGAAGACGAAACCATAAGTCCAGTACAGCAGTCAAGAGTGATTGAAGAAGACTGGTTTGTGTTACTGGATGTCCTACCCAGAGAAGCCACCTATATTCCACCAGGTACAGAATACAATTAACAACAGCTTTTTAGCGCATAATCCTATTGAACTATTCTTAACACCGCTCCTTTTTCACATATGGAACTGAACATTTCTAGGAGGATCGCTTTTTTTGAACCCTTATTCTCTGTTAAGCTTGTAGAGTCTGAAGACTAAGCACTGTGTCTTTCTGATAGTGGTTCCAGAAGAGCCAAGCCAGGTTTGTCCAGATGTGGCCAGCCCCATGCTTGAGGTAAAGTTGGTTGAGCCGAGGCCAGCTGTGGTTTTGGTGCAGGATATGAGACGGCAACAGGAAAAGGAAGTAGCGCAGAGACTTCCACAACAATTGAGAGATGATGATTGGTTTACATTCTTTGATGTTGTCCGTACAGAGCCAATCATTATACCACCAGGTACCCGTCTTTATTGACACAACCTTTGCTTTATGCACTTCTGTGTAGGCCTAAATGCTTCTGCCTAGTCCAAACCAAATCCTCGAAATCCTTCTTCTACTTAAGTCACTCGCTTGTTTTAATGTTGATCCAGTAGCAGCAAAATCTTGGTCTGATCTCTTGTGGACTGTTTAGCTGTTTCTGATTAGAATTGTTTTCATCAGCTGCTCTAGGGCTTGTGGTTTACCCTGAGGTAAGCGTTGTAACAGCCATTACCGTAACGGAAGAGACAGTCGAACCAAAACTTCCAAAGACAGTGAGGTTCATGGAAGAGGCCATTATGATGGAAATGCATATGGTAATGCCCAGAGAGGTGGATGATGATTGGTTTATTTTTTTGGACCACACTCCCTCAGAGATTCTGACCACACCCACAGGTATAGCAGCATATCTGCACATTTCCCATTACAGCTTTTACTTTGATCAAACTTTGACGGTACCATTTCTTTTGGTTTTGTTTCAGTGCTCCCCATAGAAAGGCAGGTTAGAGAGCAGGTACCACAGAGAATAGTGGTGGAGGAAAGTAGAAAACAGGAGAGAGTGGTAGAGAAGAGACATCAACAGGAGATGATAATGGCACAAACACCGCCAGCTCAGCAGAGAGAGGAGAAAGATGACGATTGGTTCACACTCTTTGATGACACTCGCAAAGAGCCTGCAACGATGCCCGCAGGTATTCTGACGTCATCACCCAAAGCGTGGTTTCCTTCCCTCGTCATCACGTGCCTTTTTCTAACTGTGTGATTAAGGGTCTGTGTCGTGTACAATTGTCATTTCTTAGTTACAATCTATGAGAATGGTAACAGAATTCTGGTTAGATCTAACACCCTTAGTAAACTGGCCACGCGAGTCTGCCGTTTGATTTGGTCAGTTGTCCCCCACCATTTAAAATCATGGCATTTTGGCGAATACCCAAACCACATGTACCAAACCCAACTATATTAACATGGGGTAAGTTAGAAACATCCGGGACACATTCATGTACATAGTTTTGTTGTTAGTAATTTATACCTAGTATTTGACTTGAAATAAGTAATTCAATGACCCAGTGGGGTGGAAGGGTGGTATGAGACCGGAAGCATGTTGAGCCTCTCAAATAGTAATAAAACGTGCTCTAATGTACTTTGCAACTCTCTTACCTAACCACGTGTACTGTGTAGTTTACACATTAGGGTGCTTTATGTCGGTTTTTGACTTGCTATGGCAAGTATCACTTCTTTCAATTGGTTTGTATGCTACTTTTGAGATTGCAAACTTGTTTGTCTGTATTTGTGTCAGTTGCTCTTGATGAGCGTCTCCAGGTTTATCCACACTTGGCCAAACTTGTGGCCAAAGTTCCAACCCCTCGAACCCAACCCAGTCTGGGGACTGGTACCAAAGGGGAGAGGCTCCTGTTTGAGTGGAGAATTCTGCAGGAGGGACCAGCAGAATCTCAGAGAGAGGTGGACGATGATTGGTTTGTGTTGCTGGAAAAAGACTCAGGTACAGGTGCTTCAAGGTTTTGTGCCATCAGTTTTGCGTGCTGCTGTCAAACAATATGCAGCTCTCACACCCGTTCTCTCAAACTTCGCTAACTCTCTAACATTCGGCCAACGCAACATAATTATGCTTATTCATGGAGATCTTCCCTTGATGAGTGCTTTGCTTTTTGAAGAAATACATAATCTTTTATCAAATTGAGACTTCAGCTTACCAACTCTGTTTGGCTAAACAACTTCTGGTACTGCATCGCTGTGTACCATTTAGAAGTTCTGTCCACGCTTTACTTACCTCCTGTTCTGTATTATGTACAGCTGCTTCCAACAACTCACCCCAAGCATACTAGTCTCTTTCTAAACCAGACGGAGCTGGCAATTGAAGGTATAGTATGCATCTGGAGGTTGCATGTGCACTCAACGTTTGTGTGTATGTTTGTGCAGGTATGAGGTAAGTATGAACTAGTTGTGTTTTGCCGTGTGATTTTGCTCTCTGTCAGTGTGTACGCTAATCTTCACAAAGATTCATGCCCCTCGGAGCGCATGGACCATCTCAACCCAGGCGTCTAAAGCACATCTAAACCCCCACACTGCTCTCCTGTCTCCAGCGGCAGGTACCCACAAGGCCGCCCGCCCGGTCAGTGCCCCAGTCTTCTCCCAGGCAGCCCTGATGGAGGCGGGAATCCCCATGGCCCCACTGGACCTCCAGCAGCCCCAGACTTCGACCCCCATAAGGCTGCCGGCCCACCAGGAGGACAGGAAGCTTGAGGTCACCATAGAGGCCATGGATGAGGGCTCGGCCGAGGTCAAGGTAACACCTTGGGAACTGCGACCCCCATAATCCCTTGCCCTACTGGGATTGTCACTATCCCCTTTCACACATGATAGTGCTGACTCAGGGGGGATATTGCACACATTCATTTTACGATATAATAGGTGTGATATGATAAGATTTTGGTCACAGTAATGATAATAAACCGTCCCACCCACGACGGTCACAGTAATGATAATAAACAGTCCAACCTACAACGGTCACAGTAATGATAATAAACAGTCCGGTCTACGTCGGTCACAGTAATGATAATAAACAGTCCAACCCACAACGGTCACAGTAATGATAATAAACAGTCCGGTGTACGTCGGTCACAGTAATGATAATAAACAGTTGGTCCCACGATGGTCACAGTAATGATAATAAACAGTTGGTCCCACGATGGTCACAGTAATGATAATAAACAGTACGACCTACGACAATCATGATGATGATAATAAACAGTCGACCCACGTCGGTCCCAGTAATGATAATAAACATTTGGTCCCACAATGGTCACAGTAAAGATAATAAACAGTTGGTCCCACGATGGTCACAGTAATGATAATAAACAGTCCGACCCAAGTCGGTCACAGTAATGATAATAAACAGTTGGTCCCACGATGGTCACAGTAATGATAATAAACAGTCC
>JACXGK010001132.1:66165-77244 GCA_016801125.1 Novumbra hubbsi | reverse complement strand
CCAACAGTAGTGCTTCCCTATGATATACCAACAGTAGTGCTTCTCTATGATATACCAACAGTAGTGCTTCTCTATGATATACCAACAGTAGTGCTTCTCTATGATATACCAACAGTAGTGCTTCTCTATGATATACCAACAGTAGTGCTTCTCTATGATATACCAACAGTAGTGCTTCTCTATGATATACCAACAGTAGTGCTTCTCTATGATATACCAACAGTAGTGCGTCTGTATGATACGCCAACAGTATGTTTCTTAATGTTGAACCCTAAATAATGTTTCTGTATGTCATATCAACAGCAACGTTTCTTAATGATATATCAACATTAATGTTTCACTATGACATATCACAATCACATATCAACAGGTGGGTTCTTTGTTGGAATCTCTCTTTAAGTTCACCGTGCTGTAATCAAATGCAGCCCTCAGCGCCTATTGTGCTTAATATGGAGGCTGTCAGTAGTGGAGGTATTGACAGATACAGCAAGCGATACCAGGATCAATATGTTGAGGACATTGTGTGTGAAAAAGATAGGCAGGGGTGAACTGCATGCTGGGTAACTTCTTCGTCAGCCCCCTTAGTCTTAAGGAAAGGTCACGAACCCTTACCCACAGGTGTGTTTGTGTGTGTGTTTCCCTGTGTGTCTCTATGTTTATTTGGCCCCCGGCAGTCCTCTCTGTGTGTCCTATAAGCCAGGCTCAGTAGGTGCAGATATTCCCTTAGTAGATGCTAGCACACTAATTGGATAAAAACAAATTCCTCTGGAGTCATTGATCTAAACAAGGGAGAGAGAAAATGAGAGAGTGAGCGAGCGGAGAGCGTGTGAGAAATTGTGTACGTGAGAAAGGGAAAGCGAGAAAGTGTAAGAAAGATTGTGTGTGTGTGTTTTTGTGAGTAAGAGAAGTGTGTGTGTGTGTGTGTGTTTGTGAGTAAGAGAAGTGTGTGTGTGTGTGTGAAAAAGAGAGAGTGAGCATTGACATGCAGGAGTGCCATTGATCTACTGCTCCTCCGTGGGCTACAGGTCCATCAGCACCCTGGTTTACAGCCTAATGGACACAGAGATGTCATTACCTGGGCCCTTACAGAACCCCCGTGTAAGAATCATAACGCGGCTACAAAGTCGTTTTTATTCAACTTTGATTCATATAGGGCAGTCCCACTGAAGACAAGGTCTCATTGACAAGGGTGCCCTGTTGAAACAACGCACATACAAGAATGACGACAATATAATAACACCTGAAATGAAATAAAAACCTAAATATTTAAGAAGCTCGATCACATTCATCAACACAAATTACCCAGATCAACAATCTCACTTTCCCAAAAGACACCGGAGTATCAGGACGTATAGGATTATTTCTTCTTCTTTTTTATGTGCTCTATATTTTTTCAATGCGCCAAAAGACAAAATTATTAATGAAGAACTAATGTATACAAAAGATACAAATATATTTGGTATCTCTATCATATATCAGTCTCTATCACCTAAAGTTTACAAAATAATGTATTTCTATATATCATTAATATGGTACATGTGCAATCTGTCCCCCTATATTAGACCAAAACCTGGCAGACTCTTTCAGGTACATTTTCTTGCTTTTAAAATGTATTCGTAACAAATTGACAAGTGTGCTCTATACACTACAATAAATGAATATCACTCTATTGATTAAATATTTACATGCAATAGATAACACAGACATTATAATACATTGGATAATTAATTACATAATTTACAGTGTATTATAAATATATACATGTCTCTGATGATTAGGGCTGTTTAGGATGAGGTGGGCGATTCATTTAAATAGGGTGACTACTGGTAGAGCGGGCACTTCAGGTAGAGCGGGCACTTCAGGTAGAGCGGGCACTTCAGGTAGAGCGGGACCTTCAGGTAGAGCGGGACCTTCAGGTTCAGTGGGACATTACAGGCTCATATGTGTTTGTACTCTGTCAATTTGGCAAGCCAATAAAAGCAAGTAATATTATGTTGTTGCTGAATATGTGCTGGACATAAAATAAAGGTTTTGATTGCTGTGACATCATCATAGTGGGCGAAGTTGTTACTTTTCAAATAGCCTGACGGTTCACACCTCATGTTAAATTTAAAGTGTTCTAAAATTATAATGATGCCATTCTGTCAATTATCATGGAACAATATACCTTTTGGTCTTAAAATAAGTTCATAGTGGTCATGTTTTCAAACACAATGAAAATGAATGTCGATTGCTTTTAGGTTTTATACAAATCCAATGATCAGCACTGTCCCATTTAACCAGACAGCACCTGATAAAGTGGGACAGTGGTTTTCTGGTATACTGGGACACTAAAATACAGCCCAGTAAACATTTACATCAATAGTAATGTACAATAAAAGGCTTATAATTGTGTAGAACAAGTACAATATGGAGCCCACACAGCAAGGAGGAGAGAAGGGAAGGAGAGGCAGAGAAGGGAAGGAAAGAAAGGAAGGAAAGAAAGGAGAGGCAGAGAAGGGCAGGATAGGCAGTGAAGGGAAGGAGATTATAGAAGGAGAGGCAGAGGAGGGAAGGAGAGAAGGGAAGGAGATTAGAGAAGGGAAGGAGAAGCAGAGAAGGAAGGATACTTAATCTATGGAGTGAGGATAGAACGAGAAAGGCCTATAGGAGTACAGAGAGTAAGTGGGAACAGATTCCTAAAGGTAGTTTTGGGGCGAGGACATGGAACATCCCAGAATCCACAATGTAAAGTCGTGTTAAGGGACAGGCGAGAGGCTCGCACCATGCCTCACCAGAAGCTGACAGAGAGCTGGCTAACCTAATACGAATGCTTGCACAGAGAGGCTTGCCTATTATTCTGTAAAAATTAAAAACTCTTAATTATAATGAATATTACATTATATACAACATAACTCAGTTTAACATATTTGTGGTTTGTTTAAAATCCAATTTATTGTTGAATGGTATGCACATCACTTTTTAAATTCTTATTATAGTAATGGGTATTTAATGAGAAAATACTGTCCCACTTTACCAAACTATTTGTCTCACTCAACCTGAAACGTACTTAAAAAAGGTGTCAGGAGGTGTGTAAATGGATGTAGCATTAATGGGGTAAACATAACTTTATTTTGCCGTAAACGTTATCTAAAACCTTATTTAAATTAAATAGATTTCCCTAGCCATCAACTCATTTTTATTGACCGAATAGTGTCCTACTTTACCACAAACGCCGTTAATTGTTCAGTCGCCGTTAACCTACTTTTTTTTTTTTTTTTTGCCGCTGAGCCATCCATAGTTACTTGACCCTTTAGAGTTCTGTACCAGCGCTTAATTTTTTGTGCAACAGTTTACTTCTAACTACTGGAGCTTGTCTTGTCGGGAGCTCTTTACAGGTATTCTTTAAAACGTGGCAAAGAAGAATAGGCATTCATGTGACATCTTGTGTTTTTTTCGAGAGTCCTTTGAGTTTTGCCTAACAACGCGTTCGTATGCTACACTTCCGTTAGTACAGAGATGTGCTGTTGCAGAAACCGGAATGTCTCACCCCAATCTCCCTAAAGAAAAACATCAAACGAGAAGGCCAGCGACGCCTCCCCTCTTACCTGTACTCCAAATGGTCCCAAGATGCCGTGTGCACGAATCCACCTACTAAATAATTGTAGCCTGGTAAGTTGTGATTATTTAATGTTTTTGCTAGCTTTGGATAAACATCCTGATAGTGGGATTTTGCGGTCAACTTCCACGTAATGCATAAATCACTGATCTCCGCGGATAGGTTTGACATCTTTTTCCACTTTGACTACCTCATGCCTTTACCTCTTCAAGTAGACCCCCATATGCTTAATCCTAATTATTTAAGTAACCTTCCTCGTGTATTTGGTTGAATTTATTAAAAACACAAATGTTTGGAAACCGTCCATCAGGAAAACTGCTTGTTTAAACGTCTCCACCTGCGCGCCCGAGCTGCTCTCCGGATAAGAGGGGCTAAAGTGTGTTTTATATAGTAGCGTAGACGTTATTGTACTCTGCTTTCATCAGGAGCACGGTGGCATGGGATGGAAGAACTATGGGTTCAGGACCAGCAACAGTTATTTAGTTGTACATGCTACAAATGTCTGCTGCCAGATATTCTGATGAATAGGGTGCTGACATTCAAGGCTGTGACACACTATGGAATTACTTTGGAAAAATACAGCTCCTGCACTTTTCATTCCAAGTCAAGCACTGTTCCAAGTTTACTAAAAAATACAGAATGCCTTTTACATAATGGTCTGCTTTTTAAATGGACAACTATGTATTTGGGGCCAATTTTAAAATTGGGATTAGCTGTGAATAACTACAGAAGATTATGCGATCTACTGAAGTTATTTTAATAGTTTCACTGCTCTAATTATATTTTATCTGCAATGATTTGCCATAGCCTATAATTAAAGTGAATGTTTGGCCGTTTTGCTAACAGTGTGATGAATAGGCATTAGCTGATTAGGGACTGATGTATCCAACTGGCAATCAACATTTAAAACATTTATTCCGAGAGAATATGTTTTTGCCACGATGTCCTCCCCTGCAGAATGTTGTCATGTACATGTCCAACCAGGAAGTCAGTCAGATCTGCAAGTGGGTTCGGCGTAACGGGCCTCCCAGAGGTAACCGCTGCTGTCAGATTAGTCAAGTCCGTAATGGCAGTTGCACTGGTAACCCATTGCTTGACCAATTTGCACTGACTCATGGAGCTTCAAGCCATATGACAACCAAAGGCCTGTTCATACTGACCTGGTCAGAGGTCCTGTATTCAGGGGGTTAGTCTATGTTGAATGGTTTTCAACTAGTGTTAACTCTAAAGTCCACAGGCCTAGATTGCTTCATTAAAAGCACCATGGCCCTGTGGATTGTGCCTACTGTGGGTTTTTCTATCCGTCACTACAGAGCCTACTAGCTAGTGCTATAGCTGTTTCTCCACTGTGACTTAAGGGCCTAGAGGCGAATGCTGCTAATGAAACATTGATATAGCCAACCAGCCAAAGTAAATTGCTTGTAATTATGAAAGTGATGGATGAGAAGCGCAGAGTTTTGGTATCTCTATGTGTGTGTGTGTGTGTGCATGCGTGCCTGTGTGTGTGTGTGTGTGTGTGTGTGTGTGTGAGCGTGGGTGGGCGCATTAAGCATGTCTGTGTTTAATTTGAGTTTTTTCTCTGATTTAATGAGAATTGTCAGGCTAATAGATAATGTTTTTGGACCGTTGGAGTAAAGGGTCCACATTTATCTAGAATCCTCCCACCTAATTTGTGTGTGTTCTTAGAACTTTCCGAACAGATTCAGTAAATATCTTAATGGCACTCAATCCAATCAATGGAATGTCATGGCGGAGACTGTGAATCTATTTACTGAATTCACTCCCAGCAAACGTTGCCTACATTTGCTCAATAATATATAAAATAGGTGACGTTCTGGATCATTGGAGTAAATTAGACCGTTTGGGTGAATCCTAATCCTTCCGCTTAATCATCAGGTGTTATTAAAACAATCCGAATGTAACTCATGTCAACGTGATGGAGTGCTGTGTTAAATGGATATCTGTAGAATCTACTCATTCCGTTTCAGTGGCTGAATCCTTCAACAGGGCTGTTTTCTTTTTTTTTGGTCTGGATAGTTCTGTTATTGTATCTGATTTGATCACAGTCGTTGTAGTGGGAGGGAGGTGGGCTTGTCTGACGCTTGATTGTCTCATCAAAAGACAGCTAGATACAATGGAAAATAAACAGGAGTTTGTAGCCATCGGCTTGTTGACACTGACTCATCTTTTCACAGCTCACACAGAGCCCTGCCCCTTAGACAGGACAGTCATGGACCTCGGTACATCTTTGCTCATTCTCTTGTGATTACTGGGAAGGGGAAAAAAAGAGAGAAATAAATGGTCAGATATCAACGACACGTGGGGGGCAAGTCTAAGATAGGGAAATGCTCAACATTTGGCCATATATCAATGTTAATTGTATTTTCGCTCTACTGGGATTTCCAGGATGTGTGTTTTCCATTCAACTGTATTTTCTTGTACTCATGGCTTTACAAATGAACTGCCAGCTCCACTCATGAACACTCATTTGTTAGCAACCGGCACACCATCGTTTTATGTCTACAAAGTTTCGTACTTGCACGACTTACCGAGTGAATGTTATCCTTAAAATCTAATATGTGCATTATGTATTCATTTCAAAGCATTTTTATGTTGTCGGTTATGCAATTTTTAAAGTTGGCTTAGTCATAGTCAGTTTGGAGTATAGTAGTTTGGAGAGGTTAGCCAAGATGCAAATAAGACAGCTTGGTCCTCGAAGCATTGGTGTTCTCATTACCATTTGTGTTAGAGGAGACTAAAAAGGAAAAGGTTACTTCCTTAATTGGCTTTCTTTAAAGGGTTTCGCGACCGCAAATTTCAGGATTGTGTAAAAGTGCCTAAACCTTGGTCACTTTGTCTTGGACTCTTACCGGAGACACAAGTCTAATTAGAATGGCCTTTATTTGCTAAATGCATTTCTATTTTGGTCTGCTACATTTGACGGACTACACTTGACTTTAATATAGAGAACAGACATGAATTTGTTTTTAAATGTATATTTGGTGAAGAAATGAGATCTTAGGAAGAGAGATGAGACGAAGCCGAGGATTTAAATAAAGCACCTAGGAATCCAGACCGATGAGAACAGAGGCTGTAGATGAAGCACCTGGGAATACAGAACAATGAAACTAGAGGCTGTAGATGAAGGATCTGGGCTGTGGACTCTGAAGAGTTTAGCTTGAAGTCTCAAGAGGTATCATTGTTGAGCTGTAGTTGTCAGGCTGCTTTGGCAACAAATCCCCCTCAGGAAAAGCCCCACAAAAATAACCTAATAAAATAAAAAACGGGGAGGGTTGCGTTTGCATGCTATGTTTTGTACTCGTCATGGAGCACAATACAACGACAGATGATCAATCTAGCAACATTTGGGTTACTAGTAAGATGCTCTAATCACTACGCTCTCAGAGAAAAGTGTTCCAAGGGGGTACTTCAGCTGTGCTCAGAAGATAACGCTTTATGGCTCCGGGAGAACTATTATTGGTTCCATGTAACGTGTTCCTTGCTTTTGACATTCTAATAACCGGACGAGATAGAGGTACTCTTTGACAGGCCGTCCGACACTGAGAGCAATTTTGTCGGTTTTACAAAATTGAAATAACTGTGTTGTTGTGCCCCTTTAATGGGTCTGTCTTCCTTCCTTTAATCACGATGGGGAAGAGGAGACAGGAGGCAAAGGGTCTTGCTTCGAATGACAAAAGGTCAGGTAGGAGTGCCCTACCTCTCCTGATTAGAAATGTCAGGCCTTTGCTGTCTCAATGGGCGAGGAAGGGAGGGAAGAGACACTGAGATGGGGAAAATATATGGATGACTTTGAGAGGGTGTGTGTGGAACTACTGCTTTGGATGTAGGAAGATGGATGCGATTGATGGGAGGTGTGTGTGTGTGTGTGTGTGTGTGTGTATGTGTCCGTTTGTGTGCGTGCCCATGTATGTGTGTGTTTGTCATCACTAGCTTCTTCGGTACGAGGTTGGACCCTGTAATTATATCCACAGTGAAAAGGTTAACTTTAAGAGAGAGAAACTGATTACAAGACGGAAATTAACCTATGTGCACACTCACACACAAACACACGCAGCAGCAGGCATAATGACTGCAGACTGCAGAATAATGTAGACTGCTGTAGAAAGACGGTAGAATGAATGCAGACTGCTGTAGAAAGACGGTAGAATGAATGCAGACTGCTGTAGAAAGACTGAATGTCTTCAGCTGTAGGGCTGCTCTGTCTGCTGAGGACAGTCTAATGTCCCCCACAATGTCATCAGGATGTACACCAGTTGTCATTTGGGTTTCCGAGCAAACATGAGTTGTTAGAAAAATAATGCTATAGTACCTACTTGGCAGTGTCCCTTGTCAAGGTCACTGGCAATTATGTAATTTCTCCAGTACCTGGATATTACAGGGACATATCTGGTGGCTTCTGCATGGTAGATTGAACTAGTTCATAAGTGAATCTTACTTCAATTCCGTGTCCTCCAGCACCCGTCAACATTTATTTGACCAATTATCACTTTGCGATGGCCATCTCAGTGTCTGCAGCTGGTAGCCATTGAGAGAGAGCTGGGGTTTAAATTAGACAGCTGGCCAAGTGCAGCCCAACGGATATCAAGGTAAGATATTCTGTGTGGACGTGGGGTCTAGGATTACTTCCAGTGACCGGTTGAGCGACAGTGAGATGTGAGAGAGGAAGGTACATAGAAAGTCACAGAGAAACGGTTTATTTTGTCCACATTTTGTTATTTTCTTTGAACAACCGCCTTCACCGGGATCACTCCAGTCACTCAATCATCAGTATGGCTGCCATTTTGTGTTCACGAACAGCCTCTAGCCCTGTGGTTGCATGACAACACTCACATCTTTTGTCTCTCACTCACGTTTCCTCTCAGTCTCCTCCGTCTCCCTTCTCTCATTTCTTTCTCTCTCTCGTGTCATTATAACCTTTTCTCTTATTTTATTTTCTCTCTCTCTCTACTTGTTCTCTCTCTTTTTCTGGAATTGCTACAAGAGCTGACCCATAAATCAGCCCACTCCTGAAAGACAAAGTGGATAAGGGAAAAGCTTTCACACTTGTTTTCCAGCCCGTCTTTCAGTTGGCTTATGAAAGAAACACAAATGCGTTTACGTGTTTCCCCCCTGACTTATGGGCGAGCAAAGTAAATGTCACATAGATCATGTTCCTTTGTTCCTCCTGGGCTAAAGCAGTGGCCGGCTGGCTGGGATGGATCGGCCCGGACGGGAACCACCGTGTGGCTGCATTGACGGTGGTCTGTGCTGTGACAGGAAGGAGAGGAGTAAACACACACACACACACATGCACTTAAATGCACATTTGAGTGCATGCTTGTGGGCTTACTGGCTTGTTACTGGCTTACAGCTTGTGAGACGACAAAGCAAGTCAATTTACTTTCCAGGCTATTTGAAAAATACTGGTTTGGGTCAAATCCTGCACAAAGGTTTAGCGGTTTAGTTAATCATAGGATTAGAATTAGGGTTGTAAATATGAAAGGTTTGGTATAGAGTTACATGCACCCATTCTTCTGAAAGTCAAAACCTTGGGTGGACCCATCTGAATGTCAGACTAGACAGAATAGACAGAGCCTATATAAACATCGAAATGCGTCCCTGCCTTTACCTTGTCAACAGGATAGGTGTACTTTTTGACAGCAACACTTACTGTTGCAAAAAATCTCTGCTGGAAGAGTCAGAACGTATCATATTTAATAGTAGGAAGATCTCAAAGTTTCACAATATTTGTCTGGTGTAAATTAAACATTTATAGTAAAGTGAAATCAAAAGTCGATAGGTGAGGTAAAGGAGATGAATGTCTTTGTGTGAAGTGAGAGATTAGCTTGGTCCCCGCAGATGAGAAGGCTTAGTTAGTAGGTGGAATTAAGTGAGGGTTTGGATAAGGAGTAATTGAAACAAAATATAGGTATCAACATATTACACCATGGTGTGATGGAAAGAGAAACACTCATACATAATGACCGTTGCGGTGTGAATGAATAGCAGTTACTTCACGTCTCACATTAAGGCATTTCCATGTCTCTATACACCTTGCTCAAACCTCTTCTAATGTATTAGAATCATTTAGGACCCTTCCATTTGGTATTATGCAGATGGTTGTAAGATAGAGGGCAAGAGAGCAGTAGTGAACAGGGGGATGGAGAGAGAATGGGAAGAGAAGGACAGAACTCCTGGGAAATATGAGATCTACTCTGGAACGTCCTGCCATCGACTCTAGTTTCTAAATCCTTTCTAGTCTGTCAGAGTGGTTCTAGTGGATACAGGAGTAGACCATTCTGACAATTTACTGTAATCTGAATCGTGTGTGTGTGTTCGCGTGTTTGCACTTTTGGGTTAAATATATTGACTTCAACCTGAAAGGTCTTGGCGTGAACCAACCAGCTTGGTTTGCTAAAGATCACGCGATGTCTAAAGCTACCTTTTACTATTATTCGTGCGTGTGTGTGCGCGTGTGTGCGCGTGTGTGTGCGCGCGCGTGTGTGCGTGCGTGTGTGCGTGTACTGATTGCGTGGTCACGTGATCCAGGGATCGTCATCAAATCCAGGGGTGACTACATTAAAAGAAATAACAAATGTGTGCCCATGAGATGATTTTTCAGGTATTGTAGCTTACAGTACCTGCTCCCAAGGAACTAGTTGGTTGACAATATGACATTGACCTGTCTTGTGAGTGGGTCTGAGTTTCAGTGGGAGGGTTTATTAAGTTACTGTGTCTTTATACAATAATTAAAAGAAATGTAAAATGCTTTTGCGAGAACACGTAAAGAGTCACACATTTTCCTGCATTTGGTTAATTGACCTCATTACATCCACTACCTCATATCACTTAATGACTCTGTTAGGTTAATACGAGAAATGTGACTTGTGGCGTCAGCTAAAAACCTGGGTGAGGCACTAATTTTTGCAGTTGTTTTTTCCTTGGATAGGGTAGTGTCTGTAGAGAATACTGGAGTTTGAATATTACAGTTTTAAAATAGCATTTTGGAAAGATACAGCTGAGCAATGCAATTGCAGAAAATAACCTCACATTACATCTTTTCATAACATCACAGTACATCTTGTCATAGCATCATGGTACGTCTTGTCATAAGCACAATGGGAAAGCAGAAAAGACAGGTCAAAATGAAAGACAAATACAGGGTTAATCGCAAACAATAACTGTTGTTTTCCTGATCAGTTGCGGGGCACATTCGTCTGGTTGCAGAGGAAAAGGGATTGGACCACGCACTCCGGGATCGCGTGGTCACTTAAGTCCTCACCAGCTGAGGTTAACAGCCGGGCTACAATGGCCTTGGAGTTGCACGGTGATCCAACACAGCCTTGTTTACCGATTTCCCCCGGTTAATGCAGTAGGATACGAGGGGATCTAAGACAGTCTCCACAGCATTAATCTTTGTCTCAGGGACCCTGCTGTGTCGTCGTCGTCCCCCCCCCCCCCCCCCCCCCCCCCCCCCCCCC